>OY755239.1:1032596-1274545 GCA_963576725.1 Azorinus chamasolen | reverse complement strand
TTCAAACGAATTTATGTTCTTTATTTAAACAAAACACATCAAGTTTCGGTGAACTCTTTACACGCAAGCTATCAATCCATAATAATGTTTGCAAGCAGTCTAGATCCAGCCGAGTCTCCAAATAAATCAGCGTCTCATTAGAATCCGAAACAATCTGACAGTATATGCCATATAACAAAAACGCGGGCCGTCTTGCTTCAGAACTAAAGCAGACAACAAAGTTTGTAGTAGATAATTAATATATGTTGACATGCTCAGTGCTAATTATTGAAAATATCTATTAATATTGGAAGTTGAGAGGGGTTGGGGAATTTAGGCCGGAATGTAATCACGGCGATATGACAAGTGGTATTAATTTTCTTATAGTGCTGTTCAAAGGTTAACAGAACAGTTAAATAACATCTATCAATACAGGGCCAGTGAACCGGGGCTTTATTTATGGCGTTTATGAGGCCTAATGTATGTTTGCAGCCCAGATGTCCATTATAGTGATAGAGTATATGTCACAAACACGTTACGTTATAGGTATATCACGGCCGTATCTCCACTCAATGTTCCCCAATCATGCGTCGAGTATTGGTCAACCCTCTACCTGATATAAGCGTCTTTTTTAGCATTTGCAAACAGACTAGAACCAGATAAGACAGCTCCCATAGGAACCATCTGATCAGGATCTGCTCTGTTTGCTTTTGCCATGATATAGATATCATTTTACAGTTTCCGTCATGATAATAACCACACTTACTTCATATACAATTATAAAAACTTTAACTAACGAATATGCATGAAGCCATGAATTCTTCTATAATTATTCATGAGGGAAAGGGTTAACTTCTTCGCAGCCATGTGTTGTCATCGTGACAAATGTTTGTCTGTTTCTATCCCCCATTATTTAATGTATTTATTTTAATAAAGAAATGACTACAGTATCAAACAGTTTGGCTCCTGATCAGACGCCGAGTTTCTCGTTGCCTCATCTGTATTCAAATTGTTGGCAAATATGATCCGATATTCTCCAATGGTTGCCAAAGTGTTCAGACATGTTTTACTAACTAAAAACATGCTCTTGGAGGATAAAAGCTCTCGATGGAATCTACGTTAGTCATAAAAGTTTATTAAACCTTTGATCAGCACGAGCCAGCTCTAATGTCTCATCTTTACAATCAACGAACTGTGTCCAAATCAGAAGGCCATTTAACAGGTCGATTGTTCATAGACTGATAAGGTTTATTACAATCTAAATTATTTATGTAAAGCAATATATTTGGTAAAACAAGTTCAGCAAACTCATAGAGAAGCGAATGATTCGGTACCACGGGCATTGAACCATTTGTATGCTGGAAAACGGGTACAGCGGCATTTGCAAATCGTGTAGACCCAAATGATTTTTTTCTTATTTGAGCTCTCTGACTGGGACCTGTAAAGTTTGTCAATCAAAATCATCTAGGCAATTCTACCATTTACCTATGGAATACATGCAGTCTTAACCGGTAAACGCCGGTGAACTATTTTACTTCAGTATTTTATGGTTTAATTTTGTACAAACTCATAACAAATTCATAAACTTCTGATCAGAATATGCTCTGTCTTCATATGAAACAATTTATAAATCTGGGTCTACAATTTTTGTCATAGCTAAACCTTCCTGTGTTCATGTGTCATGCTCAGTATAATAAATCAACCCACTTAATTTTAGAGATGTCATTATTTCTTAGATGAATATTCATGAGGTAAATGGTTAGTAACCTTTAGCATGCACGATATGTTGACACATAGAGAAACTTTTGTTCCAATTCAACTTGCGAAGCATTCGTGTTGGTTTGCACAATCAACTTGTAAATAGTGCAGACCCTGATGAGACAGCTCCTGCAGGAGCTGTCTCATCTGGGTCTTCACTATTTACAGGTAGGTATATTGACGTGAATAGCAAGCGAAGGGATAAACAAGTATTATTGCTGGTCTTTGATGCAGTTGACAGCTTGATGCAGGGTATAGGTCAAGCAGAAAGCTCATCCAAAGAGCTTTCTGCATGACTTTAATCATGCATTAAGATCGATAATGATACGTATAAATTTGCGTGTTCATTTTACTGTAATGATAGAAAATTACCTAGGCACTGGGTAGCGTTGCATTGTCCCAATTTCAATAAGTTATGTGATATCACAATATAACTGAAGTCAAATAATAGATAAATATTGGTTTATTGTAATTGCAGGCGTGTGGTTCATTGATGTTTTACCTCCATGTCTTTGTGTTCAAATGTGGTCATAATGCAGACGATAATCCAAGGGGAATCGGTGTATGAATGCATCTCAAACACAAACAAACAGAATGCATAATGCAAAGTGCATAAATTATGTATAGAAATGCATAAAAATTGATATCATCTGTACAGTCATGGTGCATGCCTATGTCAGCATGATCGAATACTTATAGCACAAGGTATATTTCCAGTGGTTTGTTTGTTAACGAGAGTTCTCCATGAGTAGATAGAATTACTCTACCGGGTACAATTGTAAAATTACTGGAATTGCTTAAAATTCACCTGTAGACAACTAGATAACAAAACAGATTGCGATGAAGCTCTCTTAACCCTTTCCATGTTGCATATCCATGTCAGACATAATGGCATCAGACATATTTATCAGCTGAAATTTATAATACAACTTTTAAAGGGAATATTTTGTTTGACAAAAACTGTAGAATCAGATCTCTATCATGCCATACGTTAACAGAGCAGACTCTGATCAGACGGCTGATCATGGTCTTCCCTGCTTGCAAATGCGTAAAAAAGCGTTTATATTACTTTGCCCAGATCAGACGGCTCCTGTAGGAACCATATACTCAGAGTATGTTATGTTTGCTTATAAAATAATAGTAGATTTGGACCTACAGCCTCTACCAATAGCAAACGTTAATATGTACGTATGCGACTATATAAAACAACTAATAAGTATACATTATGTCATTCTTTCCTACATGAATATTCAACAGGAAAAGGGTTAGAAGAAGACGTTTGCTTAATGCAGAGTAAAAGTAATGAAGCTGGTTCCCATATGCATCTGGACATAATGAAATAACTGAAAGTCAACCTCCCTGTGAATCAAAAAGATGCAGTCATCTACAAAGGCAGCACCACAACAATCGGCCGTTCGATTATCTTTTTAACTGCATTCAATCTTACGGCATCGAAAAGTGTTCACCCACCGGGTACTCAAGAAAATGCCAAAATTCAGGTCCTTGGGTGAATGGCTCAAGAAAGAGCTGAATAAGACATTGCATAGTAATGGGGCGAGAACTTAGCCTTGTTTAACTCCATTAGCGACACCGAAAAGGGCAGAGTGTCCGGATTAACCTCATGTGCTATAGTATTTCCACGGCGTACTTGAAGGAACCCAACCCCTCGTCAAACTGATCTAAATTGTGGTGCCAAATAAAATATTCAGCAACACTGGGAACTTTACTTTATAACTGTATTAAAATAATTGCTGAAAAAATGTTAAAAATATAGATTTAAGCAATATTTAATATGAATGTCAAAATGAAAGGAAGTAAACAACCCGCCATTGCTGGAAATACCTTAAGTCCGGTGGCACCCTGGAGCTTTCTGTATGACTTTAACCCTGTATTAAACAGTTGCTTGCCTTAAATGTTATCAATTATTCTGTGTTAATGAGGTTTAATTGTATACAATGTTTCCTTCGTTCAGTAGTTTCCAAATATTACATAAACATGAAGATGTCCTACAGAGACATCGCCTATTGGAGTCGCGTAATCATTACAGCGCATTTTATTTCTCAGTCTCGGAGAGACGCCTCTCTAATGCCGATGCCTAGATAAGATGCATTAATAACAGTATTTTCAAGAAAAGCCTCTATATTTCTCCATCATATCCTATGTTGTGATCACTCTTTAGATATAAAAACAGACATTTTGATGTGTGCACACCACTTGGTATTTGCAAACAGTTTGGATCCAGATAAGACGCCAAGATATCAGGATCCAAGCTCTTTGACACTTGTTGATAGCTTCTCAAAAATGTGCCATGATGGTCAATATGTTTTTCAAAACTTTGATCGAGCGGGTGTAGTTAAGACTGAACACATCCAGATTTGAACAAACATAATTTTGTCACAGGATTAAGAAGTATTTTGAGTAGTCGCTGTAGAAAGCGTTCACCCATCATCACAATATTTTGTCCAGAAATATGTACATACAAGAATACATACATGCATGCATTCTTGTAGGCAGGCTTGTATTCATGGTTCATACTGCAATTTCGTGATACACTCATTTTGGCAATACCTGACAGGTTTTTCTTATTGCTCGTGTTAACACGAAAAAAAGAATAAATAATTGTACCTAATTAACATGAAGTTTAATCCCTAGAATTGCTTTGTATCACCCCGTTACCATTAAGATAACTTTCCAAACATCTGACATCTTCTTTCATTTCTCATCTGACAAAACATGCGTTTTTGCCACATGTCACGTTATCTGCTTGATACGGTAGTTAAGTTTTATGTTATCATTGTCACGCCATATCAATCACAGAGAGAATAAGTTCCAGCATCTTCATCTTTTTCACACGACCCTTGCTACACATGCATTCCTCCGGTTGTATTTCAATGAACGAAAAGCGTAAACCGGTCTAAAGTTTAAAGAATGGTTCAAAAGCTTATCATTGCTGAAACCGTTTACGCGGCCCATTGCGTTTGCGTACCCCTCGGTGCCTGTAATTAAACGCTAACGCTGTGGGACGAATGATATGGCAATATATTAAATCTCCCGTCAGCAACTAGAATGCTGTGCCAAGATCCGCACCATTTGGCAAGGTTCTTAAACCTAGATCTGATTGTGAATGTGTGAAATCTTGAAAATCTCAGATTAGAGGCACGCAGTACTGTATCGCTTACATATTTGCCTTCTATTCAGACTGAAGTTTTGTGGAATATATTGGACTTACACCGTAGTTCTCTTTCTGTGAACTAGACAGAGGGGTGTGTATCTGGGGTTGGTTGAAGCTGCAATCACAAACAGGCTTCGCTATTTACCAGATCAGTTACAATAGTTTGCCAGTATAAACTAACACTATTATTTGTTTAGCATATCTGAACTTATTTTTGCGTACAAAACCGCTAGGCCTAATATTCTTTTGACGACCTACCGTAGCCTGCCAATGCAGTGTGTCGTTCAGCTACCTAAGTCACCATTTGAGCAACAAACAGGGTTTCTCACAGGGGGGTATTCAGCCTTGCCGCGACCAGCATGCACTGTACCATGTGTATGAACTGGATCACACATGGTGTAATACTTAACACATACACGCAGGAACCAATGGATAAAACATGTAATATCTAAGTCTAGTATTTTCAGTTCAAGGGTAGATGGTTTCATTGGATGCATCTACAGTATTTGGTACTATTTATACATCTGCAGGAATAATCATAACATGATGAGCAGATTAAGATGAAAAAATGAGTGTTTGTTGAATCACAGCCATTTGAATCTTATCAGACGGGAAAATAAATCAAAATGTCTGCACTGTGCGTGATTTGCCAGAAATACGATGGGTGAAATACCATTAGAAATTAGCAAAAACTAACATTGTCTGAAAAAAGACCTACAGGCGTAAGGATAGAGTTACGTGTGCGTGCCGTCCATTTTATAGGTGCGATATATGTGGCATGTAACAGTTTACTTGTGTAATCATATAAACGCCTTTTTGCGCCTGTACAGACCGTCTGATTAGGGTCTGCTCTACCTGCTTATTGAATAATAAAGATATGATTATGCCATTGTAAAATAGCCCCTTGGTCATAATGCCATTAAACTATTGATATACACGATATCAATATTCATGAGATAAAGTGTTAAGTTGTAACGCGGCTAAGGGTTGTATCTCAAAATGGAAAACGAGGTACATTTTGTAGTTTAGCCTCAATAAACTGTATAGCTGATAGAAGACATAGAGAATAGGATTAAGTTACCCGAAAAGTCCATGTTATAAGTGCAGTATGTGTGTTTATTTAAGTGCGGTATATGTGTTTATTTAAGTAAAATTCGCGGTTAGGGGTTAATCCTAAAATGGATAACTGCTGGTGTCTGGCAACGATTATCATTACACTACAGTAGAACTAGAACTTGTCTGAAGTGGTCATCAAAACGAGGTTTAATTATGAGTCTATAAGGCAGGTGGTATTTCAATGCAGGTCAAAAGTAATGCAGAAAACTCCTATAGGAGCTTTTTGCACTACGTTTGCCCTGCATTCAGCAACCACATGCTTTTCAAGACCCCATGACCAATAACCGAATGGCGCTGATCTAAACAAATTTTATTTCGTTTTTGTGACAGACAGTTAACAGTTTACCTGAATTGTCATAATGACATTTGAAAATATGCATTGTAGGCTATGGCAGAAACAAAAGAATCATATCTTTATCATTTTATAAGCAAATAAAACATCCTATGGTCAGACGGCTACTACGATATAGGTCTATCCTGTTTGCAAAGTCGTCATAATGCGTATCTATACAAAGTCGTCATAATGCGTATCTATACAAAGTCGTCATAATGCTTATCTATAGAGTATAGGGTTAAGAAATCATAGAAACAACACTCGATCCACAGCACTCTGTTTGCATAGAATCTCTCCTTCACTTTGTACGTTTGTCGTAAATATTGTTCATGAATATGTAATAAACATAAAAGACTAATCATTGCATTATGAGAGTCAGGCATGTTGTTACACCGAACGGTAGCTTATAGCAACATATGCAAGTATACAGGGAAACATTTAAGTCGAGCATTCACATGTACTGTATTACTTTAAGTGCAGGGGACCGGTATTCGAAAACTGTGTATATCCAGATCAGATGACTACTAAAGTAACCCTCTGCTCAGCGTTAGTTTTTCTTGCATAATAAACTCTACTATACAATGATTTATCTTTCTATACCTCGAAGTAATCAGCATTCAAATAGTTAATATTTCCTGGCACGACACGATTACTTCAACAAAACCATTTATTCAGTCTAGCTTGAGAATAGTTCTGTCTACACACAGTTTGGAATAATTTACATGTCATCATTCTGATCACCAGTAATAACGATACCGGTACATATACAGTAAAACCTCTCTATAACGACCACTAAATTGTGTTAATTAGTTGGTGTTCTAGGCAGGTGGTTGCTTAAAGCAAAGTGAAAGTAAAACAGAACGCTCATATACGAGCGTTCTGTTTTACTTTAAACTTGCTTTAAGCATCCACCTGCTTTTAACATAAAATATTTGATGTAATTTAGTGGTCGTTGTAGAGAGGTTTTACTGTAGTGTATATTTTCTGATGGGGAATTGTACTACATGTATTTGCATAGGCTTAGATGTCCAACATTTAGAGTAAATGAAATTAATTGGTCTACACAGCTTTCTGATCCTTTATCTAGATTACTTTTAAGTTTACCGCAATTTATTGCTACATACAGTTAATCCCATCTAAACCGGAATTCTACTAGAAAAAACTTTAGATATTGTTAGTCAGGTGGCCTAAGTACTTTTACCCAGTATTAAGCTGCCACCTGCCTCCAAGACCGATTTCTATTCTAAATTTAACGTCCGGTTTAGAGGGGTTTCACTGTATTTTATACCAATGGGTAATTGTCCTAAGGGATAATTGTCCTAAGGAGAAATTGTCCAGAGGGGAAATTGTCCAAGGGGCAATCGTCTTAAGGGTCGTTCGTCATAAGGGCAATTGTCCAACACTCGAGTTTTTAAAGTGGCAGATATGTAATGGTTCTATTGTCTGATAAGATTAACATGCAAATTATTGCAAACCTGTGCTATATACAACACGGACACGTTTGTCTGCCAATCAACAATCTCTATCTTAACTGGGTGTTACAAACATGTAGATTATCCTATATCACTTTATTTCTACATTTAAGTTTTACTTCAGATGGAACCGTCTGATCAGGATCTACTCTGTTTTATGTGTGGACTAATATAGGTATGATTCTATAGTTTTTGAGCTACACAAACCATCCTGTACACATATGTCATTGTATACAGTTTGTAACTAATATTGGTGAGGTTATTTTGACATAAACGCTGAAGCAGCAGCCATCTGCTTTGAGGGAATAAAATACATGTACTTATCTATAGGGTCGCTTTAGAAAGATCCTACTGCAGTTCCTACTTTAGTTCTACAAAGATCCTACTGCAGTTCCTACTTTAGTTCTACAAAGATTCTACTGTAGTTCCTACTTTAGTTTTAGTTCTACTGTAGTTCCTACTTTAGTTCTACTGTAGTTCCTACTTTAGTTCTACTGTAGTTCCTACTTTAGTTTTAGTTCTACTGTAGTTCCTACTTTAGTTCTACTGTAGTTCCTATTTTAGTTCTACTGTAGTTCCTACTTTAGTTTTAGTTCTACTGTAGTTCCTACTTTAGTTCTACTGTAGTTCCTACGTTTAATATTTATTGGTTTTATATCGTTTTGTTCCTTATTTCCTGATTGGCATTTCAGTGTCTGCTAGACACACATTATGAAAACATCTATTTAATATCCGGTTATATTTTTACTTAATCGCAATATGGACAGCTAGTCTCTTGTAATTATCTTTATGTGCTATAATTACCCTAAGTACGCCGAGAGAATACTCCTGCATATAGCGTAGACCCACATCAAACGACTCCTTCACCATTTCCTTCATATAAACGCTTTTTCATAAGTAGAACCAGATCAGAGGCCTCCTACAGGATCCGTCTGATCTGTGTCTACTCTGTTTGCCAATGGAATTTGATAGACATGTTTATTTACCTTCTAAATTGTATACTGTCGAAAATTGAAATAAACAAAAAACAGAAATGGTTAAGGAGACGTTTGATCAAGGTCTACACTATCTTGTACTAGTTCAGTCTGATTCAAAGATATAACAATGGTGCTAAATCAAATTATTTAGTTTTACAAACGAGTGGAGAGGTTAGATTGGGTGTTCGAATAATTAGTGTACTTATGGTACCTTAACGAGAGCAATTTACTAAATACAGATCTCTTACATCCTGCGGCAAAATAATGCAATGTTTTACGACCGCTTATACCGAGCGTCTGACATAATTTAAGACATTAAAACAGCGGTCGTTAATTGGTGCTGAACTTATTATAACGGTAAGGGTTTAGGCAATTTGAATTAGCTGAAATAACATTGGCTTGTATGCAAAATGATGAATTCTGCCAGATATTATTTATCTCTCACGGAATCTGTGAGTTTTAATCAATATCGACTATTTTAACACTAACTGAAGCATGATTTCTGCTTCATGTGAACTAGACGTGCATTTTGTTTCTTTTCATAAACATGATAAAACTACTGTACAAAATAAAGTTTTAATTGTGATAATATGTCAAGTCAATCGACGTCAAAACTGGGTCCAAATTGGATACAAAAGTATTTCTGTATTTACATAACATAATGATTTACTAACAATATGCAGATAATTATTTTGTCTACAAAAGCATTCGGGAAAACAAACCATCCACGCATTGGTTCAATGGCATTGTCTATGACATCCATATTGAACATGCTTATTACAGAACACTGTGTCGTATCAAATCGTGATCCATAAATACACGGTTTCAGGGCAGGTGGTAGCTTAATGCATGGCAAATATAATCAGAAATCTCCCGTAGGAGCTTCCTGCATTACATTTGCAATGTGTTAACCCATTTCCTCATAGACTATTTTAGATACAACCTCTTTGAATAAATCTACCGAAAAGGAGCATTAACTAGAGAAAAGGAAAATTTTAGAATTTTGTAGTTTGAAACCACTGTGATAAATAGAGCATTTGCTCCAATAGGAGCAAATGCTCTATTTATCACAATGGTTTCACAAAGTGGCTTTTAAAGAGTCGTCAAAAGTGGTCAATATGAGGGAATGGGTTAAACAACCAACTGCTTTTTGTTATTCCTGATTTAGATAAATACATGGACGCTTAAGACAGGTTTTTATGTTTATGTATTACAAACAGTGAAGACCAAACCGTGTCGTCACGGTCCATATACAACTACACGTATGCCCACTAGCAACACTATGGCATATCTTTGTATATCCTGTTTCATCCATCAAAGTCCCTGTCCGTCTGGTCGGAGGGAAAAAAATGCGACTCGTTGCTTAGAGCATTTGTTCTAAAAACCAGTAATTAAATACACCCCACCTGTACCAGACTCAACAAATTCCAACTAATCAGCGATTCATTCATGGGGCATTAATGAATAGTTGTACTGTGCTAATTCAGATGATCTAGGTTGTAGTCAGATTTAAGCAATAACTTGTTTTAGCGTCTGATGTAGCAAACTGCTGTGTCTGTACATGTTAATCCTTATTCATAAGAAGAAAAAATGAATACTACCATTCAGAGGCATTGAACATTTTACTTTCTTTATATTTATATACCTTGTCCTCCATAAATACATTTGTCTATGCCTTTGCAAACAGAATAGACCCAGATGAGACGGCTCCTATAGGAGCCGTCTGACCAGGGTCTGCTCTGTTTGCTTTTGACATAATATAGAGCACGTTTGCGAAACTATTGAGGAAGTGTTAACATATTGCACATGTATCTTAATGGAATGTCGAATACTCGATGTGCCATCTGGATTCAGGATGCTGAGCCTTTAAACGATACCCTATATCAGTCTTCTATTGGACAATTCAAAGATACAGTAAAATCCATCTAAAGGCCGTGCATGCTGGTGGTAGCTTAATCCGTACAATGCTGAATTTTCAAATGGAGTAATCCAGAATTCAACCTGGTCAAGCTTACTGTGAATAATTAAATACTTTTTTCTAAAAGAAACGTGTAACATGACAAACAGTGCATATCCTGATGAGATAGCTCCTCTAGGAGCCCTCTCATCTTGGCCTTCACTGTTTGCAAAGGACATTAGTGACTCGTTTCCCGCATTGTAAGAGTTAACAAACATAGAGTTAGTTACTCAGCCTCTGATCTTGCTGCAAATTGTTTGTAGATGCGCATTATGTGGATACTGCCATGAGAAGCTGAATATTAGAAAGGCAGTTTTTGAAGAAAGGGACAACCCCATGTAGAAAACAACATAACAGAAATCTGATAACGATTTAATTTTTCAGGAATTATCCGATTCTGTTTGTCTCGAGCTCGTACATGTATAATCAGTCGTTATGTCAGAATATGTTGCAATGGGCCTCAATCTCCTACTTATGCAAGGAATCCAATTAGCTTTTTATTCAGCGAATAACCTGAGAGAGAGAGCTCTTCGATAATGCCAGGATATTTGAACTGATGAAAGACATCAAGGCATAAGTATGCACCGCTCATAAACCTGAGAAATAAGTACTTCTTTAGATGAACAGGCAATTGAACGACAAAAAAACAGCATCAGACGAGTAGACAGGGAAGGGCTTGTGTGGATATCATCAGTGTCAGGGTATAACCATCCCCTATTGAATATTCATGTTAGAAATAATGATGTCACGAATATTTATTAGCTGATTTTTGTAATGGCACATGCACACCTGAATATTAGAAATTGGTTGAAACAGTAGTCAGACATATTACAAATTCATAAGAAAACAGAGCAGCAGTTGGTCAGTTAACCCTTCGCTTGCTATTCACGTCAATATACCTACCTGTAAACAGTGAAGACCCAGATGAGACAGCTCCTGCAGGAGCTGTCTCATCAGGGTCTGCACTATTTACAAGTTGATTGTGCAACCAGTGCACTCCACAGCAGTGATTGCACAGCGAAATACTTGTACACAGTGAAGATATATGTAATTATACAACAGGGCATGGGTAAAGAAGGAGAAATGTATTTTAAAATTCAGCAAGCGAAGGGTTAAATGAGCCGTCTGATCTGTGTCTATTCCGTTTACAAAATCGTGTATGCAGGAACAGGTTTACCTTTTACTCCATGAATATTTGTCAGAAATAATGACATTATGACTATTAATTAGTTCGATTTTAATAATGGCGTATAAGCTAATGTTGTTGTGGCTTATGACAGAAATTGCAAATTCAGATATATATTATTATATGCGAAAACAGAGTACATATGTACCCTAATCAGATGGCTCATACAGGATCTGTTTGATCTGGGTCTATACTGCCTGCTGACATGAGGCGTAAAATATGTTTCCATCGAATAAAGGGTTAACCATTTTTTACGATCATCGTGCCGCCAGAATTATCAACTGCCCAGAATTGTGTCAGCTTTATTTTTCTATTTCGCTGCCAATTACGTAGTTTTGAATATCTATGCAAACGTAGTGGATCACGATTAGCCGCCAGGTAACCCGGCCTCTCATCAGAGGTAAGACATCACGGCAACACTTGGCATCAGGGGTCAGACATCACGGTAACACTTGGCATCAGGGATCAGACATCACGACAACACTTGGCATCAGGGGTCAGACATCACGACAACACTTGGCAGCGTTTCTTTTAGCCATATGTACATGTTACAATAAGTCACTTACGATAAAGTGTTGCAAACTTTACGTCCTTAGGAGACGATGAGCTACCATGACTACTCCTAAGATTTAGCGTTGAAAAAAAACACAAGAACGGGGCAATATATGTCTACATGTAACAACAAGCACGAAAGATATTAAGATAAATGGGAAGGACTTATTTGTTTTGCGTGTATGTGTGATGACATATCCATCTTGAACCATATTTATCTCAAGCCTCCTTGGCTAATTGACCTCAATCCGATTTTTGCTTTTCTAAAGTACAACTTCACAATTTTTTTCTCAACAAGCGAACGAGAGAAGACGCCGCGTTATTGCCGGTGTCTCTTGTGGATATTAATACTTTGCAAATGCCTTAACCATATTGAAACTGCCTATAAATGTCTGATCTGTCAATCTTGGTTTATTCAGTTTCATTCATAGAACGAGTAACGGAGTTGATGTGTTTTATGTTTAACCTTTTCCCTGTTCTATATATATAATTATTCCAAATTTCAATATCTACTGAATATTCATGGACAAAATAGCTATAATGAAATGTGGAAGGTGGAATATTGTAGTCATTTTAGAAAGTAAAGAAACAGATCTATCAAATTCCATTAGCAAACAGAGCATACCCTTATCAGATGGCTCCTCTAGGAGCCATCTGATCTGGATCTACTATGTTTGCAAATGCGTGAAAACACGTCTATATGAGGGAAAGTGTTAACACTCACCTGCTGTAACATTGCTACCTGATTAACTATTCGCTGCCAAATAGTGTCGCCTGCGATATTTGTCATCTGCTATAATGTTTGGTTTAAATGTATTATTGTATTCCCCTTTCTTTGAATACCATTACCAGAGTGGCCAATAGTTTTGGATCCTGATGAAACCAAACAGTTTGTATGGGTAGTCACAGACATGACATGAACAACGAAATAGTTGACCACTGACAAACAGTCTGGATCTTAATGAGGGCCTGATTCACCCAGCGCTGCACCTAGATCCAATGTTATAAAACTTCTGAGTCTGAGATCATTCTTAAGTATCTGTATTCATGCTTATAAAACTTTTTGGTTGAGCCTTTGGCTCAAATCAGACCAATCAAAAGCTTGAGAACAAACACAGACTCAACTAAAAAGCTTTATAAGCATGGACCCTGTTGGTCATATTCTGTTTGTAAATGCCATTCAAGTCACGTTTAGCATAAGGGTGTAGAATGTAGATGCATCCATACAGTTATTATAGTAGTTTAATGTGGGGTTACAAATTATATTAAATATGTTGTCTGTCAATTCATTATTCAAAACTACGATTCTTATCGCCAGCCAAACGGAAGCTGCAATGTCTGTTTTCGTTAACTCGTCTCCAGCTTAGCGCGACCTGTATCCATGCTTATAAAACTTTTTAGTTGAGTCTGGGTTCGTTCTCAAGTTTTTGATTGGTCCGATTTGAGCCTTTGGCTCAAATCTGACCAATCAAAAGATTGAGAACAAACTCAGACTCAACTAATAAGCTTTAAAAGCATGGACCCTGACACACACTTGCAGATTTGGATCAGTTTGGATCCAGGTGAGGCGACAGATGTCAAAAGATTAAACGAATCTGATGTCTGTAAGTTCAGTCTGTAAATATCTGATTCAGCAGATAAAACATTTGGAGGACAATATTTTGTTCAATATGAAAAGGGTTAAACATTTAGCATGCAGCGACTCGTCAGGCCCGATCTTTATACACATAGGCCCAGTACGTATTAATTTAACCCATTCCCTCCTGCTGACGTATTTTGCGCCTTTGTAAAACCTATGTTTTGTAACCATTGTGATAAATAGAACATTTGCTCCAAAGGAGCAAATGCTTCATTTAACACAATGGTTTCTAAACTACACAATTCTAACATTTTCCATTCCTCTGGTAAATGTTCCTTTTCGGTAGATGTATTTAAAGAGGTTGGGTTTAATTTAGTCTAGGAGAGAATGGGTTAATCTTGGAAGAGAGATATAGTTTAGAACGTAAACATGAGCACTTACTAAGTAAATTTCTACCTTAAAATGCCTCTTAGCAACAACATAGTAAAACTTGTGATAACGATTTCCTCCATAAATACGCCTTTTAACGCCTTTGTGTACATAGTAGACCCAGATCAAATGGTTCCTACAGAAGTCCTGTGATTAGACTCTGCTCCATTTGTTTCTTGTATAATATAGATCAGGTTTCTGGCAAAGCCAAAATGGCATGTGATCATATGCCATTATAAAAATAATCTAACTGGTAGTAGTAATTTATGTCATTATTTTTACATAAATATTCACCATGGAAACGGTTAATCGATCAATTATATATAAACTCAGACTTAGGAATATTAAACAATGGACATGTATATCTTAATCCTTCTCCCGCTGTGCGTGAATCGACTAGCGTTCAGGGTCCATGCTTATAAAACTTTTAGTTGAGTCTGAGTTCGTTCTCAAGTTTTTGATTGGTCAGATTTGAGCCAAAGGCTCAACTCTGACCAATCAAAAGCTTGAGAACTCAAATCTGACCAATCAAAAGCTTGCGAACGAACTCAGACTCAACTAAAAAGTTTTATAAGCATGGACCCAGAAATAGCCTGGACCCAAGTGATATACCCAGTAAACACGGCGTCTTAGCCCATCAGGATCCATACTATTTACACTCGGTCAACAATAGCTCCCAGTTACAAATTTAAGCTTTAATGGAGATTTCTGTATTACTTCCTTTTAACCTGCATTAACCCTTCGCTTGCTGAATTTTAAAATACATTTCTCCTTCTTTACCCATGCTCTGTTGTATAGTTACATATATCTTCACTGTGTACACGTGTTTCGCTGTGAAAACACTGCTGTGGAGTACACTGGTTGCACAATCAACTTGTAAATAGTGCATACCTAGATGAGACAGCTCCTGCAGGAGCTGTCTCATCTGGGTCTTCACTATTTACAGGTAGGTATATTGACGTGAATAGCAAGCGAAGGGTTAAGATACTATACGGCTAAAGACCCATAATTAGACTTCTTTTAAATGGTTATTTTTACTGTATAATCAAGATAAAGATAATAGCTAAGTTGATAGAACCACCACTTGATTATCTCTGGAGAGTTCAAGTGAAGTCCATTACATGGATAATGAGTTTATTTGATTTAAATCTGGAGCGCTGTGGGTGCGCTTCTCTCTTGCCGTAGAAATTGACGTGCAATAAATTTGATTACAGTTCCAATTTTCTGAAAGCAATATAGGAATGTCAATCATAGGTAAGTTGTATACGTCATAACAAATTACCTTCTTAGATCATGTGAATATATGTTATCTACATTGATTTCAACAATATTTTATTCATTGAAGAAAAGGATTGGACAACAGGCATAGCCTATGTAAGTCCTCTCCAGATATCTACATTGACAGGCAATATCATTTAAAACACTGTTTTAGCCCTTTTTCCTACATGGGACTCGTGACCGCAAACAGTTTGGACCCAGCTGAAACGCCGAGTCACTCGGTGTCTCAATAGGATCCAAGCTGTTTAACAGAAGTAGTCAAAACTGCATCGGGTCCGGTTTCGAGTAGACTTGTTGTTCGCAGCGGAATTAGAGTTCTATCAATAGACATTTACTGTGCAACGAGTGCACATTTATCTTGCTATAACTCCGATGTTTTGCAAAGTTTACGTACTATTGATTCGTCCCAAGCTTTTGGGAAGCTGTTGACCAAGCGTAAAACAGCTATTTAAATCAATAGTATGTATACTTTTTGGCGAGTCTATTTTAACTACGGACATAGACAATTATAGTGACGACAATTTCCGGGAGGAAATACACACCGATGAGAAATTAAGACACATGGTGATTAGTTAATGTACGAGTGGGTGTTCTTTGTTACTCTCTAATCAACTATAGCTACGTTTATATTGCCGTTTCATTGGAATGAAACTGTACGAAGAACCTGATATAAGCTGTCGAACGCTCTTATTACCAGTTTTCCCTCTGCCGGGTTATTCGATAAAATACAAACATAAAACCAGTAAAACCCCTCTAAAGCCACCACCAGAAAGAGGACTAAGACGAGCCCTTAAATGAAGACTATGACGAGGTCTTAAATGCACGTAGTACATGTACCTTAATACTAGAAGAAAGATATTCAGAACGTTTCTACTGTGCAGCTTTTTTACCGTTTGTCCTGCATTAAGTTATCGCCCGCTTTGAACGACCTCCCTAATTATGTATACAGTAAAACCTCTCTAAAACGACCACTAAATAACATGAAGTACTTTGTGTTAAATGTGGGTGACTGCTTAAAGCAAGGTCAAAGTAAAACAGAACGCTCCTATAGGAGCGTTCTGTTTTACTTTCACCTTGCTTTAAGCAGCCACCTTCCCTACATATCAACTAATTAACACAATTTAGTGGCCGTTATAGAGAGGTTTTACTGTAAATTCACTCTGTCAATGGATTCTCAAAAACTAAATCTAATCTGATATAGTCGAACCAGATCCAACATTTGAGCTGCCATTGTTTTACAGAGCAGTAAGGGTTAGTTATTTGATACAGTCAACAACATTAAAGAAGAGCAAATTCAATCGTTCTTGTGTTTCTTAGTACCTCGCGGTTTTCGCGAAGATTCCCGAAGAATTCAGGAGACGGTCCGGAATGTCTACGGAGCACTTCTGGTGTAAACTAAGCATTCTTTTGATTCTAACAGAAAACCCTTCCTACAACGACTTCTTAAAAAGGACTAAATATGTGCATTTAAGACAGGTGGTAGATCAACGCAATACGACAGATATGCAGATGGTTCCTATAGCAGCTTTCTGCATTGCTTTTCGTTATGCATTAAGCAACCATCTTCTTGTAAAGACAGTCTTGATTGACCGATTTAGGAAGAATCGACTGTTTTACATCGCTCCCTGTCATCGCCCGAGGGATGAGAACTGACGTTGCCATAGAAAATCATACAAAAGTGACATTATGCAAAATGTTGGCACCTCTACAAGATATACCGTCGTGAAATATACGCCTTTTATTCTGAGATATACAGTGGAACATACCTAATCTGCCATTCATTTATTGAACTTGGGAGTCTTAAAAGTAGGTGGTTGTTTAATGCAGGTCAAAAGAAATGAGAAATGCAGAAAGCTCTTAAAGGAGATTTTTGCATTACTTCTGACCTGCATTAAGCTACCATCTGCCTTACATACTCATAGTTAGACCTATTTTGATGGCCGCTTAAGACAGGTTCTACTGTATTACCCTTACGACGACCGCTTCCGTCGACTAAATCTCAGTTAATCCCAGACATGACTTGTGCAAGTTCATTCTACATTACCTGGGTAATGAGGGAGATCGTGTAATAGTTGAGATATTTAGCAGAACGTGAAACGACCAATTGACTGACATTGGTGTATATTCTATGCGGATTGTCTTTCACTCCTTCACGTCGGAGTGTGCATATGAAACACTCTCGTTCGTCTTATGACAGGTAAACACTCAGCAACGATATGAATAAAAACAGCTCATCTACTCAGTCGAGATGCTGCAGAACATAAATAAATTTCAGGCTGTAGACAATTTATTGTCTGCTTTCACATTGTTCGACTACATTCCAACAATTTACATTCAGGAATTCTTCGGAGATGAACGCATCTATATACACTCAAAACACTATTGTTGTAGCTGACAGAGAATAATTTTCCAATACCTTTCGCCTGTTTTCCACAGAATAAAATAGATTTACATAATTGTACAGTGTATAATAATTATAGACACTATAGCTAGATATAGCAAAATACACCAGTTAAAATGCGTATTTTTAGAGAGTGGAACAGATTCCATTGTCTAAACTTATCATCAACATCACCACCACCAAACTACAACCATCACCTTCATTTTTCTTGTTTCGTCATCATGTTTATCTTCCACCTAATCCATCTCACCATACCCTATCAGCTTCATCATCATCTTATTCATCATATTTACTATCCTCATACTCATCATAGCCATCTACTTCATATGTAACCTCCTCACCATCCTCTACACCCTAATACCCTTTATCTTTATTGTCACCATCCTAATCATCATTATCATCTTAGCAGCCTTACCCATTATCTTCTCCACCAACTTCACCCATGTCATTCTCCTCCTCTTCATCAACAACATTAAATCAGCTCATCATTCATTAACGCTATATAACCTATTTTGTAGTGCAGTCCCGTAAATCCCAGCTTTCTCTATTCATATATCTCAATATGTACATAACACTGGCCCACTGCGAAAATATATCAATTGTTCGGATTTCAACTATGGCTTTTCTTGCATTACGAGTTCATTAACAAGATTGCTCCATAGGTTATTTTTAGACCCAACCTCTTTGAGATACATACACCGAAAAGGAGCATTTACCAGAGAAAAGTAAATTCCTATAGGAGCAAATGCTCTATTTATCACAATGGTTTCAAGAAGTTGTTATTACAGAAGCGTAGAAAGGCGTATTTATGGAGGAAAGGATTAAACAGCTTGCTAGCACCTGACGGGAGCATAGGTGTTAATATGTAATTATTTCATATTAATGATAGTAAGTTGGTATTACAAGTAATTTGGTCTACAAACGGGGTTAGTTTCGAACTATATAAATCAGAACTACTGCATAAGTCTTGAATTAGTTATCATTTCAATCGAATTATCAGAAGATTGAAGTACATGTATATCACATTCTCGAAATAATTTTTGCAGCCGCCTTTATTTTGCTGCAAAATTCCTTTAGATCGTTTACATTCTTTACGTATGTATGGGGTCCACACTTAAAGACATTAGCGTAAGACAACCAGATATTATTTTACAGGGAATGAATCATTCTTATCATCGATTTTTACTTAAACTAGAAACAGAGCAAACTAATATTCTAGGAACAATAATTATTCGCATACCAAGACATTTTAATCGTTTTCTCTTACCAAGTTATTACCTTTATGACCAAAACGTTGGAACATTAATTTAAGAAACAATGATGTATTCACGACATTAGTTCCAAATATGCAAAATTGTTAATCCCCGATGATGTACATGCATTGCATGTTAAATGAAACATTAACCTTTTGGATTCGGGTCATTGGCAAACAGTGTAGACCCATGTCTGAGGGCTCTTGTATGAACACTCTTATCAGGATCTGAACCACTTGTCATTCAAATTTCTCTAACAAGTTTAAGACTTTAACTTTTCTCTTGCTGCATTTTAAAACAATTTTCTCCTTCTTTACCTATGCCCTGTTGTATAATTACATAATTATATCTTCACTGTGTCCAAGTATATCGCTGTGCAATCACTGCTATGGAGTGCACTGGTTTGCATAATCATCAACTTGTAAATAGTGCAGACCCTGATGACACAGCTCCTGCAGGAGCTGTCTCATCTGGGTCTTCACTATTTACAGGTAGGTATATTGACGTGAATAGTAAGCGAAGGATTAATACTGAATAGACCCTGTACTTACACACGGATGGTTTAGTCCACTCCGAACATTCAGCATTGAAAGGGTTAACCCTTTCCCTGTTCTATGTTTATTTCAAATTTCAATACCTACTGTATATTCATGGACAAAATAGATGTAATAAAATACGGAAGGTTGGATATTGTAGCCATTTGAGAAACTAAAGACCCAGATCTTTCAAATTCTATTAGCAAACAGAGCAGACCCTGATCAGACGGCTCCTCTAGGAGCCGTCTGATCTGGGTCTACTCTGTTTGCAAATGCGTGAAAACATGTTTATACGAGGGAAAGGGTTAAAATAATCCATCAATGTTGTCGGCTTGTGAAACACAGAGCATATTTAGACGAGTGCAAATAAATCATACTTCTCATTAATTACATTATTTCTTGTACTGACTCATTACCACACATATATTCCTTGTAACGTCTTTGCAAAATCGGGTAGGCCGAGATACAACGAGGAACAGTCTGATCAGGGTCTGCTCTGCTTGCTTATACTTTTTGCTGAACTCATTATGTGGTTGCTTTTATGGCCAGGTAATCGAGGGTAAATGTGGCATTGCAAAAATTCAGTTAATGATTATGCATAAAGAGACACATTGTTACATAATGTATCATGAGGGAAAGGATCAAGGCTATAATAAAAGGTCAGTGTGGTCCTGGTAAACAGTTTAGTATTAGATATATAAAGTTTGACCGAACACAGTAGACACAGACCAAACGACCCTTGCATTAGTTGTCTGAACTGGGTCTATTCCGTATGTAAATGCATAAATTGCGTCTTTATGAAATAAAGGTTTATACGTTTATTTTACAGAACTTTTCAATTTCCTTGAGTTGCATTGTCCATAAAACTAATTGTATCTCAGTGCAGTTATATATGCATTGTGTAATTGCCTAACGGTGAGAGCATGCATCCTGATAGAGGGAGCCTTCCAGCTGGCTTGCGGTAGGTCGGTGGTTCTACCCGGATGTTCTTCTGTGCACGAAACAATGGAACTTGTTCCATGCACAGAATAACCTTTGGGGTCTTCTTCCACCTGTAATTAGCTGGACGTCGTGATATGGCTGAAATACTGTTAAAAGCGCCGTAAAACCCGATAAAAACCACCCAAAACCTGATAGAAAGAACATTTAGAGTGATTTACAGAAACATTAGTCTACGTCTGTCACTCTAGATAATTACAGTAAAACCTCGATTATTCGAATTTTCGGTATAGAAGAATTTAGACCCTTTTGGGCAGGTGGCTGCTTAATGCATGGTGAAAGTCATGCAGAAAGCTCCTAGAGGAGCTTTCTGTATGACTTTCACCATGCATTAAGCGGCCACCTGTCTTAAAGATCGATAATAATACCTATTTTAGTGTTCGGATAATCGAAGTTTTACTGTATGTGTGATTCAAGTTTGTAGGCCAAATCTGCCAAATCTGGAACATTAGATACCCGCTGCAACGTTCATTATTGAAATGTCTTCGTTTTTTGTTTTGTTTTTATACAAATATCCTATCATACAGTTTGGATCTTGACCTAATCGTCTCATCTGGACCTAGTGAGCGGTTTAACCCTTCGCTTGCTGAATTTTAAAATACCGTTCTCCTTCTTTACCCATGCCCTGTTGTATAATTACATATATCATCACTGTGTGCACGTATTTCGCTGTGCAATCACTGCTGTGGAGTGCACTTGCACAATCAACTTGTAAATAGTGCAGACCCTGATGAGACAGATCCTGCAGGGGCTGTCTCATCTGGGTCTTCACTATTTACAGGTAGGTATATTGACGTGAATAGCTAGCGAAGAGTTAATCACAGATTCGCCACTGACATACCATAACACAGTTGCTAATGCATAGCGAAAGTTATTCAAAAGGCTGCCATAGGATCTTTTCGCATTACTGTCGTTATATGCAATAAACAGCCACATGCTTTTAAGGATATCAACATTAATTATATAGGCGGCTTAGAAAGATTTGACCGTCATTAATATACGCAGCTTCAACAGTGTTTTTGCAAAATGATTCAAGGTTATCTGTGCCTTTTTAGGAACCATTTCCTTGTTCAATATTCATGTAAGAAATTATGGCATCATGAATATTTATTAGCTGATTCAGAAGTTTTATATTGTAAATATTTCAAGGATTGTAAACTTGTCAAAGCTAGTCTGTATAATTTCATAACTTGTTTCAGTATTACTCTTGATGCATGATTGTCATGTCAGTTTGTTTCAATTATTGTCATCTGACAATAGCATTGGATATGTCTAGGGCATGGAACATTTACTCTTCAACTAAATTACGACAGAGGCAAAGATAAAATACGGGAAAACTAATTTTTAGAAATTGTTCTTTATTTCTCCATCAAACCATACGTTGTGACCACCTTTTAAAATCGTCTCATCGAGAGAAATGTAATTAGTGGTCGCAACGTATGGTTTGGATGAGGAATGGCGATTTTAGTGTTTGAATAAACACCAATATCAATTACTAAGAGACGGGTACATTTTCTTTCTTTAAGCGTAAACCACCATTCTGTAGATACACCAAAAGCGATGTACAGTAAAACCTCTCTATAACGGCCACTAAATTACATAAACTATTTTGTGTTAAAGGCTGGTGGCTGCTTAAAGCAAGGTGAAAGTAAAACAGTACGCTCCTATAGGAGCGTTCTGTTTTACTTTCACCTTGCTTTAAGCAGCCACCTGCCCTAAATTCCAACTGATTAACACAATTTAGTGGCCGTTATAGAGAGGGTTTAACTGCAATAAAAACAAGTACTAACACTTTACTCCTGTCTGAACCCTATTGTAGGGTCTGCTAAATATGCTTACGAATTGATATATAGACATGAGTCTGCTGTTTGTGCGATGACATAATGTGCACGTGCTCGCATGCCAGTATAAAGAGAATGCTCTCATCACTTTTCTTTCACGAATCCCTATGCTCTATCTCAGTTCTGTCAGTTAAAAAGCTCGGAAGACTCAAAATAGCGTTCGGTCTATTAGATAAGCAATGGAAATGTAATAAAACTGGTAGGAAAGTCGAAGAAAGCATATGAATAAATCAAACGGGATATCGTAAAAGGAATATTAAAATTTGATTTGTCTGTGGTTTATCTTTCGACATTGTTCTGGTATCCCCAAATAGACCCGAATACTCAGATAGTAGCATACATGGCTGTTGGAATAGTCTTGCAAAGTGAAATAATCAAAATGTTCAAATGGATGAATCATCTTCTTATAACTAGTCCTGTGACATAGACATAAAACCACGTTCAGTTTAAACTCGATTGTTTGAACACTCACATGCATATCAGTATTGATCTTTTAGACTGGCGGAAACTTAACCCTTCGCTTGCTGAATTTTACAATACATTTCTCCTTCTTTACCCATGCCCTGTTGTATATTTACATATATCTTCATTGTGTACAAGTATTGCGCTGTGCTATCACTGCTGTGGAGTGTACTGGTTGCACAATCAACTTGTAAATAGTGCAGACCCTGATGAGACAGCTCCTGCAGGAGCTGTCTCATCTGGGTCTTCACTATTTACAGGTAGGTATATTGACGTGAATAGCAAGAGAAGGGTTAATGCCGAGTGGGAGTCATGCAGAGTCACTACCCCTGGTTATGTTCTGCATGGTTTCTACTCTACATTAAGGAGTCATCTGCCTAAAATGGATCTAAATTATTCTATACTAATAATTCGAACTATTGAGAATTTACTATGTATAAAATTAACAGAATTGCAAAGCTGCGTTGTATATCATGGACGGGCCAAATGCACTATCAGACATATTGACACTTTAAAGAAGCTCTAAAACACTGTATGTTACATTCTAAAGACACGCGGCACTGGACAGTTTTGTAATGGATCTTGTTATATTTGTATCATTCTCGTTCACGCTTTATTACATGCATATTCGTATAAAAAATACATCTTGTATAATATCAATTAGCTGAAGTTTTGTAATGGTATATGAACAAAACACTGCTGGCCATGACAGAAGCTATGTAATTAGATCTATATTATCCCATAGGCAAACTGAGCAGACCCTGATCAGAGGCTCCGACAGGAGTTGATCATGTGTTCTATTTACACAATGCAGTAAAAGGCTTCTTTTGTGTACAGGGTTAAAGTGGCATAATAAAAACGGATTTAATATTTGTATCGACGAGGGCAATATATCATAAGAATGTGATTAGAAACTATAAATCTGCTTATTTCTGAAAAATAAAATGCTACTGTGAAAATAATTGCATATGCACGTATAAGTGCGCCATTCATCACAACAGTATTAACACATTGAAAATGAACATAAGCAACTGGGGAGCATACATGATACACCTAAACTGCGTTCTCTCTGCAACGCAAATCGGGGAAGTACAGCGGGCTGTATTGGCGAAACCAATTTAATCACTGGTAGAATGTTAGCCCTTCAGCGGCTACGCGAGACTTGACCCGAAATTGCAAAATTCTTGATCCATCTTTGATCCAACTTTGAGCAGATATAATTCGTTACAGCGGGGTTAGAGTTAAGGCAGCATTCGAGCGTATTTTGTTACAGTGAGGTTATAGGTAACACATTACCCCCTAGTGACGCATTTTTGCGCCTCTATAAAATTCATATTTTGAAACCATTGTGATAAATAGAGCATTTGCTCCATAGGAGCAAATGCTCTATTTCTTACAGTGGTTTCAATACTACACAATTCTAAAACTCTCCTTTTCTATAGTTAATGTTCCTTTTCGGTAGATTTATTCAAAGAGGTTGTGTCTAAAATAGCCTAGGAGAGAATGAGTTAAGGCAACCTTTGAGCGTTTTTTGTTACAGTGGGACTAGAGTAAAGGCAGGCTTTGAGCGTATTTTGTTACAGTGGGGTTAGAGTTAAGGCAACGTTCGAGCGTATTTTGTTTCAGTGGGGTTAGGGTTTATGGGCGCCGGGGGGCATGCTTTTTGTTTTTTACCTTTTGTCTTTAAATACAGTAAAGACTGTCTATAGCAACACCCAAAAACTAGACTTATTCTGGCCTGTTAGGATAGGTGGTAGCTTCAGGACGAACGTAATTTAAAAACACCTCTAGGAGCTTTCTGCATCACTTCCGTCTCATACTAAGCAACCACGATATCTTATAGAAAAACCTGCAAATTTTCATTATATATTCGCTACAGGCAGTTTCTATAGTACACGATACTGACTGAAGTGAGTTGAACTTCAATGTCAAGTCAATTGACAAGTATAGCAGAACATGTCTATAGTGGCCATTTATTGATAGGACATAGGAATCTTTTTAAAACAAACAGCAAAAAGCAACAGCTGGTTGCTCATTGCGAGACAAAAATCCAACAGATAAATGTGTGTACTCAAATACAAAAATCGTCATTTCTCCACAAACCCTCATGTTGTGACCAATTTTTTCAGAATAGTCTCTTCGAGTCTGTATTTAGTGACCATTCTCTTTGAGTCAATTCTAAAACGTGGTCACTACATCGGGTTTTATGGAGATATAAAGAAGATATTCTTCAATATACATGTAGTTTAATATATGCTTATTATCAGGACCTCTGTCCTATAGCAGCAGCTTTGTGCAATGCTGTTGATCTGCATAACGTTTTCATCTGCCTTAAAGATCCAGAAATAAACCCCTCGTTAAATGTCGCTTATGGCACGGTCTACTGTAGAAAAATAAGAGTGTTCATCAATGATTCACAGGCACAATTACCCGGAAATACTGCAGCATCTTCAATCTCCTACGAGATGTAGGCAATCTAATTTGTAAACATTAAACTACAATAAATAAATTCACTTCACGCGTGCAATTCACCTACTTTTCTTAGGCACAATGAAATTATCAAACAAAGCTTGGCTTTAAATGTCTACCGTCAAGTATGAAATTACAGTGCAGCTTGCCTGAAACGATCACTGGTACCAAACGGCGTTTGGCTGTGTTTTTGGCAGGACAAAATTATGTGAAAAGTTTTCTGCTCTAATTTTGATCTGGATTTAGTCATCATCTGCCCTACAGGCTACTTAAGATGGTCGCTTGAGACAGGTTCTACATGTACAATAAAATACGAACACTGTTACGAGTTCGTGCAACAGGTTGTGAGTTTATTGATGCGCGCTCCTTTGGAATGATATACGATGTCCTTGCGGGTTCTGTGACATTCCATGATAACATTACACACACGTACTGGGTCAGAAGAATTGTGACCAGAGGTGGTAAGGCTTTTTAAGGTTTGTAATACCTTGTAGAGTCGTTGGATTTTATTTCTGCAGACACCCTACTGGAATGTGATGAAGGCAGTAGTGTATGCTGTATGTGATGTATAACTCTACGTGTCAGTAACAGCAGTGCTTTATAACGAGCGTGTAAAATGAGTATGGACTCTTATCAGTACAATCTTAACCCTTCCGCTGCCAAATATTATCGTCTGCAAAATACGAGTCTGTCGGCAATATACGTCGTCAGCTACAGGTTATTCTTGTTCATGTTTCCCTACCTTTCTTTCAAAACCTCATCACCGTAACAAACAGTTTGGATCCTGATGAGACAACGGGCCACTCGGCGTCTCATCTGTATTCAAACTGGTTTCATAGGTAATCACAAATGTATCATAGACAGCAAAAGTGCTAAACTTTATCATGCCGATAAAATATTGCTTGCATTGTATATGTTCAAGAGTTTTAAAAAGTGTTGGCAAAGTGTCGGAAAACATGGCCCTAATGAGACGGCAGTGTCAGAAAACATTGGCCCTAATGAGACACCCATTTACTAGATGTCTCATCTGCAACAGAACTACAGTAAAACCTCGCTAATGTGACCACCTAAAAAAAGGTATAATTATGGGTGCTAGATGCAGGTGGTAGCTTAATGCAGGACAAAAGTAATGCAGAAAGCTCCTCTAGGAGCTTTCTGCATTACTTTTGTCCTGCATTAAGCAACCACCTGCTTATGAAGATACCCATGTTTATTCATTAAGTGGTCGCATTAGAAGGGTTCTGCTGTATTCGCAAATGCAAACTGGCCCTTACTTATAGCCCGATAAAGACTGTTCTGTGTGACAATCGTAAGAAAGCCACGAAATATACAACAGAACCCCAGTAGATCGACCTAAACATTAAGGTTGCTTTGTGCAGAATGGAAATATTGCTGCATTAAGGTACACCACTTCTTAATCTAGGATCTATAAATAGGGTTCGCTTGAGGTAATATCCCCCGATCAAGTAAACCCCTTAAAACCGGACACAGTCAGTATCACTATCGGTCTTTAAAACAGGTGACAGCTTAGTGCAGGGTGGAAATCGTACAGGAAGCGCTCTACTGAGGTTTCCGTACGAGTCTAATTCTGCATTAAACAACCATGTGCCTAACTGTATCTATTTTTCTTAACCACAATTCAAGTTTAGAGAGACTTTACAGTATAATTATATACATTGTATGATAGATGCTGACATCTGCATCGAATATGTTCTTGTCTGAAAATGCTTAAGAGTACAATAAAACCCCTCTACATCAGAAGTTTAGTAAAGACGAATGTAGATCTCTTTAGGCAAACAGGATGAACGCCGTGTAAAAGCTAGTTTGGAAGCTTTCTGCATGGCTTCCAACCTGCATTAAGCTGCCACCTGTCTAGCAGATCGGCACTGATGCTAATGTGTATGTCCGTTTCAGGAAGTGCTCTATAATTGTTGTTTGGCTATTTGTTGGATTCATTGTTTAGTGAATGGACTGATAAGATTCCAAGTGTGCACATCACCTGCGATATGGTGCATGATACCATTCGAAGAGTATGGGAAATGATATTGAGGATTATACCGGTGCACATCAGTTAGGATATGGAGTATGATACCATTAGATAAGTGTGAAAAATGATATTGGACACCACACTGGTGCACTATAGCTGAGGTATAGGGTATGATACCATTAGATAAGTGTGAAAAGTGATATTGGACAAATTATACTGGTGCACTATAGCTGGGGTATAGGGTATGATAGCATTATTAGCAGCGTGTGAACACTGACATTGAGGAATATACCGATTCACATTAGACGGGGTGTGATGCATGATACCAGTAGAAAAGTGAAAACTGTAAAGTGAAAACTGTCATTGAGAAATACACTGGGTGCATTTTGTATAATACAATTAGAAGTATATTGAAACTGACATTGACGAATATAGTAGTGCACGTTAGCTTGGGGGAGAGGGTATTATGTATGATTCCATTTGAAAAGTATGAAGCATGGCACTGATGATTATACTGGTGCACCTTGAACGGTGTATTGTGTATGATACAGTTAGAAGAATGTGCAAAATGGCATTTATAAATGTACAGATGCATATTAACTGGTGCCATGTTGTATGGAGCCATTAGAAGAGTGATAATTGACAATGAGGAAAGTTATGGTAGAAAGGCAGAAGGAACAATAACCTTTATAAAGATTCCTCGTATATGTTGCAGACAATGCAACGACTACTTCCATTCATTGACCTCTATATGCGTAGATAAGTCAAATACAACAAATTGCTTTGTGAGCCATTCACCTTTAGAAGTGACAGCATTCGCCAAGCAAGGCCTACAAAATCAAGCTTACCTCTTAACCTCATACAAACGATTTTAACGAATTCGCAAACAGATTGAATCAAGATCCAAAGAGCTCCTGCTCTTAGACTCCTGTGTTTACCTATGACCTAATATAGATCAGATTCTACAGTGTCTGCTATGGTCAAAAATGCTTTTGTTCATTGGCCATTATAACGATTCAGTTTAGGAATACTTCTGAAAACATGATTTCTTGTATCAATATTCACGAATTAAACAGTTAAACCATATATAGCCCAATATAAACATAAGTGTCGGTATTCACCGAGTGTTCAGTTCCATCTTTTCTATCTATAGTACTAGTTCTTTCTATCAGCTGTATTTCGAATGCTTTTTTGCGTGTGTCCCGAAGTTGAGTGAAGTGAGATATGATATCTGTAGGGCTGTGCAAGTCAACAACGACACAAAGAGCACATCGGTAACATCTGCACATGCGTTACAATAAAAAACAGACAGAACGTGAAGTTCACAATGTAATTGTAAATATATCGAGGGCTTGGTGCAAAACTATTCTAACTCCTTCACTAAAGTGAAGGAGTTAGAATAGTTTTCCACCAAGCCCTCGATATGTTATATTCAGGAGCTGTACACAAAATTAACCTTGAGCTTACTGATAGCGGACCCATTAGTACCATGGAAAATAGTTTTGATTCAGATGTGACGCGATGAACTCGCCGATAACACCCCATGAAACGGACGTTCAAATTCGTCGATTAATAGAGACCACTTTGATTAATGCATATTATGTAGACGAGACAAGGGGGAAATTGTTGTGTCAAAAGTATATATATGCATCCAATTACTAGACATCAGAAAGTGGGTGCAACTCGTTCGCAAATACGCTTAGACTCATTCTAAGTATGCAACAGTTGAACTAGTTAAATTGAGTTACATTTAGATACGGCTGTCTACACGCTCCGTCCGTTACAATCAGACTAAACTCGGTTAACCTTTAACTTATATTTCAGCATTATATTTACGCCTTTGCAAACAGAGTAGGCCCATATCAGACATCTCCCATAGGGGTTGTCTGATCCGGGCCTGTTCTATTTGCTAAACACATTTTACAAATCTGACTCTACCCTGTCAATCATGACAAAATTTCAGTTTTCCATGTGCAGTTACATATCAAAACTCAGATTATCAGTATACATGAACTCATAAAACGCTTTGCATAAATATTCATGAAGTATAATAGTAAAAAACAAAACCAGTTAACATTTACATGCAAAACTGCTATCACAAAGTATTATATTCTCTACTCAAAATTATCTTGTAAACTACAGGTGAACCCAGGTAATGTAGAATCGACCAATTATTGTAGTAAAACAACGCATTCATCTTCCAAAGAAACCCATTTTTTCTGTCTACAAACATGAGAACTGTTCTGTAGGTGAAGTATATCGAATTGCCTTCGTCGACTCATTTTAACCCTTAACTCCAGGAATATTCATGTAAGAAATAATGTCTCCGTGGATATTAATTAGATGATTTTTAAAATGACAAGTGATCACAGGTAATGCTTGGAAACTATAGAAACATATATACAGTAGAACCTGTATTAAGCGATCATCAAACAATGTCTAATTATGGTTTTGCAAGGCAGGCGGTAGCTGAATACAGGTCATACGTATATAAGAGCTTTCTGCATAACTGTTGTCCTGCATTAAGCAGCTAACTGCGTTTTAACACTCCTATGGTCAATAAATGATTGGCCGCTTAATATATGTTCTACTGTATACAATTCAAAACCAACAAACAGTAAAACCCCTCTAATGCGACCACCAAAAAGGGGTATAATTCACAAAGGCAGGTGGTAGCTTGATGCTGGACGAAAGTTATGCAAAAAACTTCCTGCATAACTTTCGTCCTACATTAAGCAACCACCTGCTTATGAAGACAGCTATGTTTGTTCATTAAGTGGTCGCATTGGAGGGGTTTTACTGTAACAGAGCCGACCCTGATAGACGGTTACTACGGGAACCTCTCTGGGTATACTCTTTGCAAACTTTGCAAAGGCGTTAAGATGTTAACAGCTAACTACGTGGCTAAAAGAATCTACACAATTTTCAGTAATGTAGAATTGTCAAACAGTAACCAGATGAAACTAAAATGTTTTCAAGAGTTATCTCCCTTTGTGTGCAAAACCTTTAATACCCAGAACCAATACAATGTTACTTGATTGCGATTAGTTAAAGCTTGACAGAAGCTGTCAAAACACTTGGACCTAAGTCAGACGCCGAGTTTCATCTAAATCTAACCTTATTTCCAAACTTTACTACATGTACGAATTCACTAACATTGATTAAATATTTCTAAGCAGAAGGGATTTCATAACAGGAAGCAAAATATGCGTTGTGTACCGTTCGTGCAAATCGCATGGTGCTTCGGAAGGTTTTGCAAAGTTTTGTGCATGTTCCTTTCCTCATTTTGGCTAATTAACTCTTTCTCTGCCATCTACGAATCTTTATCTGTGAGTTTTATTCCCTTCTTGTTACAACGACATATAAACACAGTGTCCATGAGTTAGGTTCCTGGTGATACGCTGGTTTACTCGGTGTCTCGTCGAGATCCGATCAATTTAGAAAGGTGATCACAGACTTCAATCATACAAACAATGTTTGTAAATGACAAAACGTCGCAGCGAAAGTGTTAATGTTGTTTGTTTTATTGTTGACGTTCTTTGTTTCATCGGAAAGGTGTATTGCTTTGCTGCACTCTGGTGTCTGTCGTTTCCTTTACAGTAATGTCACTCAAAAGAAATATATCTCTGGAATTTTTAAACATGTGTTAGCTTCATGCAAGATGGCAATTAGGCAAAACACGCCTATAGGAGCTCCCTTAATTACGTTTATCCTGCATTAAGCAACTTCCTGCATTAACATACGTCTATGTTATTAAATTATATGGTCACGTAAACGAGACTCAACTGTAGAGTTGATAATGCTTAGTCACATGTAATATTTCTGAATAATGTAAGAAAGATTTCTACTAGTAATTTGAAATTGTAAAATACTGGTATAATAGCATACATCGTGTGGAAAATTGAAACATGGTAATATGCTCATGGAATTTAACAGACCGTTCATTTGTATGTGTACTAACACATATCAGAATAAAACCCCTCTAAAACGACGACCAAAAGCAGGTTTAATTATGTGTCATAAAGGCACGTGGTACCTTAATGCAAAACAGTTATGCGGAAATATGACATATAACTTTCGCCATGCATTAACCAATGATCTGGTTAAAAACAATCTAGGTTAAATCATCAAGCGTTCCATTTTTGTTTCTTCTTATTATTTTTTTCATTTTCACATAATTGCATACACGCGTGTGTGTGCTCGAGATCGAAGGAGGTTTGACACACAAATTTAGTGAGACAATAGGCTTACCAACGCTGTTTATACAGAAGTAACTTAAACTGTTCTAGTTGCTAGCTCCAGTGGTAATAAGTTGCAGTTATAGAACAGTTATTTCTTCCAAACAACAAACTCTAGTCATCATATGTCTTCATTGCGCTTGCTTCAACCACGTATTTGTAGCGGGATTTCTCGACACAAATGGAATTTGCAGCGATTCTAAACATCTTCATAACACATAAACACCCAATAAGCTCTCACACCAGAAACCGATAACTTCTGATAAACGAAGCGCAATTTACAGATAACTGTCTTATTTTCCTAAAATATATCCCCGAAGAAATGATTTAAATCGCATTATCGCAATCCCAAAGTGTGCCAAGCAAATTCGATCATACTGGGAAATCTCTGTGTTCAACTACAGGGGCTAATTATACAGTGCAAACTGTCTATAGCAACCTTAATAATTAATACACATAATATTCATAAGAGAGCAGGTGGTTGCTTAACGCAAGAAAACAGTAATACAGAAAGCGCCCAGAGGATATTTCTGCGTAACATACATTCTGTATTGTATGTCTCAACATCCAGATTTAGATTGGTGCTGGTTGGTCGCTTTAGATAGCGTTTACTGTACATGTTGTTATATCCATCTTAGCAGACTGACAAACAAAGGATACACTGTTGCACAGTAGTTTCAGAGAGTGTCATATACAATATAACCCCTCTAATGAGACCACTTAATAAATAAACGTGGTTGTCTTTATAAGCAGGTGGTTGCTTAATGCAGGACAAAGTAATGCAGAAAGCTCCTCTAGGAGCTTTCTGCATTACTTGTTGCCTGTATTAAGCTACCATCTGTCTCTACTGTCTAGAATTATACCTCTTTTAGGTGATCGCATTAGAGGGATTTTACTGTACATGAACCAGATCAGATTCATTCAACTCATTGCGTGTTTATATTTGCCCTGTACCTTGTCACAATTCATGGCAGAATTCGCCCATAGTAAATATATATTTACCCGTTCACTGTTAAATATACATACGTAAAATAATCACATCATGAGTATCGACTAGCCGATTACTTTATATTAGCATATTTTGCATTGGTAGACAATGAAGGGTCAGATCCGTTTTATACATTCATGAGCAAACAGAACAGACCCTGATCAGTGGACTCCTATGGTAGACGTCTGACTTTGGTCCACTCTGTTTGCAAAGGCGAGGAAAATCGTTTATATGAGGGAAAGCTTTAACTATTATTTCTTAACCCTTCGCTTGCTATTCGCGTCAATATACCTACCTGTAAATAGTGAAGATCCAGATGAGACAGCTCCTGCAGGAGCTGTCTCATCAGGGTCTGCACTATTTACAAGTTGATTGTGCAACCAGTGCACTCCACAACAGTGATTGCACAGTGAAATACTTGTACACAGTGATGATATATGTAATTATACAACAGGGCATGGACAAAGAAGGAGAAATGTATTTTAAAATTCAGCAAGCGAAGGGTTAAATTGGTATACCAAACATGTGAATAAATGGCTATGGCAAATTGTACACACTCATATTTAAGATCAAAGTAGACGCTGATCAGACAGCTCCAATAGGGACTACTGTCTAGTATGGGTCTGCTATATACGTAAACATTGTGATCTTTTGGGTTATAAGCACCAGTAATATATCCTTCATTCACACCGACTTGACAGCAATAACGTTAGACCATGTTACGGAATAAGATATAGCGTGCTTTCAACATGCCTGTTTTGCTGCTCTGTTTGATTGTCCAAAGTACCGTAAGCTAAGTATTCGGACATACCAGTTCACCTCTCCACCTGTTTATAAATCTACATAATATAATGTATCACGATTTTGATACTCACATAGTAGCAATAGTGTAGGCTCTCATCAAATTGATTCTTCAGGGGTCCTTTGATCTGGGTCCACACTATTGGTCCCGGTTTTTCTATCCGGTTACTTAGGGTACTGGACACATATATAAACAGGATTACAATTGCTAGTGAATTAAGAAGTACAAATGTATAATAAATAGAACGAAAGAGACAACATTTCCAACGGCAATTGTCAAAGAAAATGTCCTCTTTCAAAGATTCTTTGTACTTTCATAACCACTACAGCAACTCGAGAATAATGGGGTCAACGTAAGAGAATAAAATTAATGTGGCTTGCCCTTTTTTCATCAGCATATAATAAGATTATGGGCTATTTGGAAAGCCCTTCAAGTGTCCCTAGCCCTACCTAAATCCCAAGACAATAAGTAAGATTCACTTAATAATCTTATTTGCCGACACTCAAGATAGATAGCCCTAATAGGATTCCGGGCTAGGCTTTATCAATCTTGTTAAGCTAAAGTAGCTTTTTGGCCAAATGTTCGGCTTAGGTAAGCAATAGTCAAATCATTCTTACGGCACTAGAATGCTACAATAATACTGAAGCCACTTGAGAAAAAAATAGTTCTTAAGCTCGTACAGTAAATCCCCTCTAAACCAGAATTCAAGTGGAGAAGAATGAATATACTTTTAGGCAGTTAGCTGCTTAATGCAGGATGAAAGTCACGCACACAGAAAGCTCCTCGAGACGCTTTCTGTCTGTCATTCATCCTGCATTAATCTGCAACCTGTCACCAATACCGATATTTATGCTAAATGTATCGTTCTGATTCGATTCCACTTCAAATGTTTTCTTGCCCTCCCCCTTTGTTACACTATGGCATGTTCTTTATTGTATTGCTGTCTCCGTCGGTCTCTTTTTAGTGAATACAATAATCTCTACATGTATTATATGTACAGTCTATCCACATACAAGGATCGAATGGTTGGGTTGTTGTTATTTGTTGTTGTTTTTGTTTTGGTATGGGTTTTTGTTGTTGTTTTTGTATTGCACTGTTCTGTTTGTTTACTTAATGACCCAAATTCACAGATGTTGTCAAATAGTGAGTGTATTGGTACTTGCAAACAGTGCAGATAAAGATCAGTGGAAGCCTAAAGGATCATTCTTTTCAGGGTCTACATTGTTTGTAATTCAGTATCCTCTCGCAATAACAATATGTCAAGCCCGCGTCTCCTCTGGATCCAGCCTATCTGGCACTGGTTATACATTTGTAAAACAAATGGAAGAAATGATATTTTGAAACATCCATCTTAGCCAAAGAAATGTATATGGCACCGGAAAGGGTTAATTGATGTTGACCCAATCCATTTTGAAAATTCAGCATTCAAATGGTTGATTTATACATGTATATACATGTACATGCGTTAAAGATATATTTCGTACATGATCTACATACATAACCTAACAAGTTTCTACAGTAACTACACCAGTCAATATCATAGAGCATATTACCAGATCAAAGTAACAGCCGATGACAATGTCTACCTTTCAAGCATATAGCAGTATGTAGACCTATATACTTATTTATGACAGTCCTGAGCTATAACTTCAAACATCTGGTATAGATACATACGTTATCGTAAATCACGACATACTGTCTGTATGACGTCATCAGCAAATTTCTTTTCTCCGACTGAATCGCACTGAACATTATGTATTTATAGGCAAAATAGTTTGAACTCTTACGACATAGAAAAACTTTCATAAGCAAAAACTGTTGTCTGCTGAAATAATATTCTATTTTTGTTAATATACAATACCGGTGTCTTCAATGGTTTGGATTTTAAATAGATGCTAAAGAATGGTGGCTAGACGTGTCATAAAGTAGAATACTACATTGCACGTGTTGGTGTTTCTGATACTAAAAGTGTGTGTTTGTTATAATGTCAATCAGTTGAAAGGGCCCTCCAACGTGAATTTTGAGACACCATGTCCTCTGAAGCAGTATGCCTCTATGCCGGGCACCATGCTACTAATCATTCAGTATCCATTTTTAAAACATTAACATGATAGCAATGCATCATCACACATTTCCGAACGGCGAGACCCAGCTCAGATGGCTCCTATAGGGTCTGCTCTCTTTGTTTATGAAAATATAGATCTTATTTTACAGTACAGTTTTTGCCATAGCAAACTATTCATGTATTTAGGGGTCATTTACAATATCGATCTAATCAATATACATGATATTATTTGTTACTGAATCTTCTTGATTAAGTAAACAAACCTAATCTAATTTAGTATAAATAGTCTTGGAGACAGGTGCCAGCTTAAAACTGGTTATGCATTACTTCCATCCTGCATTACACAGACATCTGCCTAAAAGTATCTAAATTCACCTCTACTAGAATTCCAGTTTAGTGGGGTTTACAATCTACAGTAAAAGTGCATGTATGAGTAATACAGGAAAAACCACATACACAACACAATCGCCCGAACAGCATCTTGTACAGGAAACACCACATACACAACACAGTCGCCCTAACAGCATCTTGACCTACCATGGGTTGCAGGACAATTGATGGTGCAAGAGACGGACGAGAGTGATGCATGTCGCGTGCATATCCTGCAAGTAAAATCTCGCTAATACGATCACTCTAGAAGTATAATTCTGGAGTTTCAAAACATGTGGTGGCAAAATACATGATAAATGCTTTGCAACGCTCCTAATGGAACTTTGTTCATTACTTCTGCCCCGCACTGAGTAACCATGTAAATACCACTATGATGACGCTATTGCTTCACATTGAAAACACACAATACAACCAGACACCATAGTATATTAAGAGAAAATTGACTGTTTTTAAAATCAAGCTGAACTTTAATATCTTAACCCGTTGTACAAACAAATGTCTGCTTCAGACTTTTGAGAAAACATTGACCATGTTTCAAACAGCTTGGAACCTAATAGAATACGAGTTTATCTGCGTCTCATCTGGATGAAATATTTGCAAATGCGACACCCAGGTCGTGGTTACAATAGCAATTTATCCCTTCTCTTGCTGAATTTTAAAATACATTTCTCCTTCTTTACACATGCCCTGTTGTATAGTTACACATATCTTCACTGTCTGCAATTATTTCTCTGTGCAATCACTGCTGTGGTGTGCACTGGTTGCACAATCAATTTGTAAATAGTGCAGACCCTGATGAGACAGCTCCTGAAGGAGCTGTCTCGTCTGGGTCTTCAATATTTACAGGTAGGTATATTGACGTGAATAGCAAGCGAAGGGTTAATAATAATGAAAATGATGTATACTATCAAGTCTATATATTCTCGTTTCATGCAGAATAAATAATATGTATATGTTTTGTGGTGAGCTGTTATGTTTAAACCGAAATAAGCAATATGCTATGTTAATTAATGTTGAAGCTTAAATGGTCGGAAATAATTGCCCCGTCAAATCATGATTGTATTTTCTCTGGCCAAATTTCGGAAATACTTGTATTATTTATTCTCGTAAAAACTGCCATGGAATCGCATGGGATTCGATACTACTTTTATTGCCTATTTCAAAATCATATAACGTTTTATTTTCTTCTACTTTCAAATACAAACACGTACATTAAACCATAACCAAAGGGTATAATATTTAATGGATGTGATATAAATGTCTTAGATACTTTTTCTGCAACAGATGAGCAATGAAAATCCTATACCAAGATTCAAGAAACCCCTTTAACTGTAAAACAAAATTAAGAGCTTTCTGCATTACTTTGTCCTGCATTAAGCAACAACCTACTTATAAGACATCCATGTTTATTCATTAAGTGGTCGCATTAGAGGGGTTCTACTGTACGTGTTTATGTACGACAATCACTACTACTCGTTTAAAGTAGAACCTGCCTTCAGCAACCATCAAAAGAGGTTATGGGTATGTAAGGTAGATGTTAGTTTAATGCAGGCAAAAGGTAATGCAGAAAACTTATATAGGAGTTGGCTGCTGTACTTCTGTCCTGTAATAAGCAAAGCTCGTATTTTAAGATTCTTATGTTCAATAAATCAATGACCGCTTAGGATAGGTTCAGCTGAAGTCAGATATTATCACACATTTAAAGCATACAACTATTAGGCTAGCTTTTGACTGCTGTCATTGTCGCCAGTTCCCACATATGACGACCGCAATATTCAAGTTTTGATCATCGTTTGTTACAACTTACTATAATTTTACTTGCACGATCTTTAGTACGGCGAGACCCTGGTCTCGCTCTAGAAAAGTTGATGAGTTCAATGAAGATTCTAAGCAACATATTTTCCCAATTACTTTCAACAACAAATTCATTATATTTGTGAGAACACGGTGCATTTACCTGAAAAATGTTAACGTTTGAAAGTCTGCTGATAACAAAAACCAACCAGCCTAAATTAAATAAAGCGTGGTTTCAATGGAACGGTAATGAAAACGAGCAAATGTATTGTCAAAACTGTGTCTTAAATCCTCAACTGGCAAGAGGCCTATTAATTTTAACATTCGAAAACCTTTGGCTTGGTACAAGGAAATTTGTATCTTTTGTAAATACATGTAGTTTGGAACCAGATGACACACATAGTAACGCGGCCTCTCAAAAGGATGCAAACTATTTTGACACCGGTATTATACATTTATAAAAAGAACAACGCTACAGATTATCTTTGTTTTTAAATGCAGGACAATGTTAAACAGGCGGAAATTTACACAGCAGGTTTAAAGTTAAAATTGTTTGTTTAAACTGTTTCTAAAGTTACCGCATAATGTCATATGCCTATATTAACCCTTCTCGTCATATTAGCCACCTGACTCGCAAACAGCTTTGATCCAGATGAGACGCCGAGTAACTCAGGGTCCAAGCTGTTTGGGTTTTGTCAAAAACTTAACCAATCAGAAGTAGATCTAGTACAATTTGCTCCGGATCCCAAACTTGAGCAGACATTCTTTTTGTAGAGGTGTAACAATTAAGACTATGTGTACTTTCATGACGTCACAAACAAGAAGGTATGTGAAACCATCGATATAAAACAAATATGTGAAGATGTATTCCATGTTTACAACAAGAGAACGTTTGTGCGGGAAACGGGCCCGCTGGCATTTGTACATATTGAAGACACAAATCAGAGGGCTTCCAAAAGAAAGTTCTGATTAGAGTCTGAACTGTTTGCCAATTACAATCCTCTACCAAGGTAAAGCCTTTGACCATTCCACAATCAGATTTCCTCCATATATACGTCATTCTACGCCTCTGTTATAACCACTTCTTGACACCATTGTGATATATAGAGCATTTGCTCCTCTATGAGCAAATGCTCTATTTACCACAATGGTTTCAAACTCTAAAATTCTAAAATTGTACATTTCTCTAGTAAATGCCCCTTTTGGGTAGATTCATTCAAAGAGGTTGGGTCTAGAATTAGCCTATGGAGGAATTGGTTAATAGGAAAGCAAACTGGTTATCAGATTAACAAGCTAGTAGTCGCTCGGCGCTTTCACTCTCAGTGGAACATTTATCTATAGCTCAGGGATAACTCTAACTGAAGACAGTCCCAAAGCATGCAAGATGTAGTCAGAGATATTGCCAATCAAATCATAAACATAATATCTCCTAGGGAAATTGATTTCTTCGGAAATAGTTTTATGAACATTACAAGTCTGGTAAGTACCTTCATCTTGCTCAACATCTGGATCTAGATGCTATATCAGATATTTGACTAGCAAAACAGGATTTCAAATTGTATATAAAGTTATAGTCATCGGTGATAGATGTCGGACGTGCAAAATGTTTTGCTTCAGATCGGGTTCCATTTATGTAACTAGTTTGCTTTACGTTACGTTTATATGTTGTAAAGGTTGAACGATACGCAATCAATGCCTTTGTAAATAGAGAGTTGACCAATATCAGATGATTCCTGTAGGAGCCGTCTGATCACGGTATGTTCTGTTTGCTTTTGAAGTGACAGAGGTCCGATTCTATAGTTTGTGCCTTGGTAAAAGATTCCATTATTCATGAAGTCATTATAACAATTCAGCCTGGTGGTATTCAGTAATTATATCTTACATGAATATTCATCAGCTGAAGGGTTATGCGTTTTTTTTGTATACTAACCTTCTCCCTCATATAAACGCATTTCACGCATTAGCAAACAGAGTAGACCCAGATCATACGGCTCCTATAGGAGCCGACTGATCTGGGTTTACTCTGTTTGCTAATGGAATTTGAAAGATCTGTTTATTGACTTTCTAAAATGGCTACAATGATCTGCCTTACACATTTCATTATAACTACTTTGTCCATGTATATTCAAGGTATTGAAATGTGGACTAAATAAAGAACAGGGAAAGGGTAAATACATTGCACAAATGCATTTTACGTCAACATTCGCTGTAGTGTATTGCACGCTACATTTGAAATGTCAACAAGACGATGATGATATCGTTCGAATCTAAAGATGTTTATAGCCGTCCTACTTGATATGACCAAACCAACAGGCATGTCATTGCCCGTAATGTAAATAACATCCTTTTTCGATAAATGCAATAGATTTCTGATAACTAATGTACAGTTAAACCGCTCTAAATCGCACGTTTGATTTAGTATAAATAACGATTTTGGGGACAAATGACACCTTAATGCACAGTGAAAGTCATGCAGAAAGCTCCTATATGAGTTCCTATAGGAGCTTTCTGCATGACTTTCACCATGCATTAAGCAGCCACCTGCCTAAAAGTATCTAAATTATTATCTACTAAAAATCCGGTTTAGAGGTTTTTTTCTGGATTTCGTATTTATTTGGGGGGGGGGGGGTGATAAATGGAAAAACTTCACCGAACATGTTAATTCCAAACCGTTATTGCTTCCGCTGGTAGAGCCAGAAAGAATTCGAGTCAACGTCATATTCAACGAGTGACACGTATATGTGTTAGAACATGTAAAATACTTAAAGATGAGACTAGTATCAAGAGACTTGCCACATTTTAATAAAACTAATGACAGGACGACCATGTTTGTTGTCTGGGAATTATGTTCGCATTTCTGATTTCTAATTCTGATTTATGTTGGGTTTTTTTTTTGAAAGACTGGCTGTCATTGGAAAGTGATAACAGCCTCGTTCAAGCGCTATCTTCTTAAACGTCCAAGACATGACAGCTAATAACGAGATGCTGGAAATTAAAACCATAACTCTTAATCAGGCGAACTACCTTTTTCTAATCGACCGTTTTAACCCATTCCCTATTTTTAGATCCAACCACTTTGAATAAATCTACCGAAAAGGAGCATTAACTAGAGAAAATGAAATTTTAGAATTGTGTAGTAGTGAAACCATTGTGATAAATATAGCATTTGCTCCTTAGGAGCAAATGCTCTTTTTATCACAATGGTTTCAAAAAGTGACTTTTACATAGGCGTAGAAAGGCGTAGTTATGGAGGAAAGGGTTAAGAAACTGTTGGTCAAGTGCAAACAGCTTAGATCGTGGTGACTCATATGGGTCCAAACTGTTTGCAAATGCCACCAAAGACGCGTTTAGCTCATATTATGATAAAAGTTGCGTAACAAACTGACTTAAGAAATACAGTAAAACCTGCCTTAACCCTTTCCTCCATAGGCTAATCTTAGATCCAACCTCTTTCAATGAATCTACCGAAAAGGAGCATTAACTAGAGAATAGGATTTTTTTTAGAAATTTGTAGTTTGAAACCATTGTGATAAATAGAGCATTTGCTCCTATAGGAGCAAATGCTCTATTTATCACAATGGTTTCATAAAGTGACTTTTACAGAGGCGTAGATGGAGGAAAATCTTAAGCGACCACCAAAAAGAGGCCTAAATGTAGGTCTATGAGCCAGGTTTTAGCTTAATACATGCCAAAATAATGCAGAAATCTCCTATAGACGCTTTCTGCATTACTTTTGACAAGTATTAAGCAACCACCTGCTTTTCCAGATCGATGTGTTCAATTAATATACGGTCTACTGTAGAATCTATATGACTTGAAACATGATGCTAAAGAGGATGAGGGAGACTTTGTATCATAAAACAGAAACATTGAATGCTACGGAACAGACGGAAACGTGTCCGCCAGTTACCGGACAAAAGCCGAATGTACTTAATTCGATGTACATGCAGGACAATCATTAGGTGAAATAAGGAACATAGTTTTCATAAGCATTATACTCTATTAAAAGTTATAAAACACACACGCTCACATGCACACATGCACGCACACACACACACACACACACACACACACACACACATTGCAACTGTCCTGGCGCTGCATTGCTTGTTATAAACAAACACTTTTCCTTAGGTTATGCACTTTTGAACGTGACGTATAGTTTTCTGTATCTTATATAGTAACGAGAAGCTGTCACATAAAATGTTATGTCTGTGTGTCGTTAAAGGTCAACTAGCTAATTACGTTATTAACTCCCAGTAATAGCTGAGTACTTGTGAATTAACATTTTCTTTGGGCACAATTGCAGTCCCTTTCCATTACGTTTGTAAGCTTTATCTTACAATCACGCTTACATCAACAAAGGTAAGTCAGTTGTCTCGTCCACATAACTCACTTAACTCATTTTCTCCTACTGACGCCTTTTGACGCCTCTGTAAAACTCATTTTTGGAAACCATTGTGATAAATAGAGCACTTGCTCCATATGAGCAAATGCTCTATTTATCACAATGGTTTCAAAACTACCGAATTCTAAAAGTCTCCTTTTCTATAGTTAATGTTCCTTTTCGGTAGATTAATTCAAAGACGTTGGGCCTAAACATAGTCTAGGAGGGAATGTGTTGACTGATGGAGATCTGTTTAACACATTTGCAAACCGAGTAGGCCAAGATCAGATGATTCCTGTAAGATCCGTCTAATCAGGCTCTGGTCTGTTTGCTTATGCTATTATACAGTTTCGATTCAACATTTTTTTGCAAATACTGAAATATGGCTTATCGTACGCCATTATAAAAAGTCAGCTAACAAATAGACATGGTGTCATTTATTGTTGCCTGAATATTCATGAGGTAAAATGTAAAGACACTCGTCGCATTAGTTTGTTCTACATCCTGGTTCTGCTGTACAGTAAAACCTCTCTATAACGACCACTAAATTACATCAAGTATTTTGTGTTAAAGGCATGTGGGTGCTTAAAGCAAGGTGAAAGTAAAACAGAACGCTCCTATAGGAGCGTTCTGTTTTACATTCGCTTTGCTTTAAGCAACCACCTGCCCAAAATACCAACTAATTAACACAGTTTAGTGGTCGTTATGGAGAGGTTTTACTGTACAAATATAAACCTGAACGTAGAAGACTACTACATGGTACTAAAGTAAAGAGTGATGGTAATCCCATTACGTTCCATATTATCTACAGGAGACTAATAGTGTACATGTTGCAACCCATCCATGTGTCATATTGAGGGTGCGTCGCGAACAAAGAACACTTTGGTATTTGACATCCATGGGTGCAACACACAAACAGTCTTGACCCTGGAGGAGCCCTCTGATCTGCCTCAAAACTCGTTGACTACGACCCTATGACCTGTCTATGGATAGTTTCGATATAACTTGCTGTAGCTGCCGGAAGGTCAACAGTATGATGTTTTGGTTGCTTCAGACAGGATAAAGAAGAAATACATGTATGATGACTACTCAACGGCAGAATGTTTGGTAATGCTTAGGCTGTAATAACTAGTTAACCCTTTCCTTCATAGAAACACCTTTTTCACGCCTATGCAAACATACTAGACCTATGGAAGCCGTCTAATCAGGGTCTGTTTGCTTATGGTATAATAAAATCTGATTCTATAGTTCTATCTGAGCCAAACGTGTATGCGTTCATGTGCCATTATTACAAATAATGTAACTAACATTCGTGTTATTATTTCTTAAATGAATAATGAACAGGAAAAATTTGAATTGGGTTGGTCATGGAATTGGTAAGATAATGTACTGCCACAGGCCTAGGTTTTGCCCCCACTAATATGGCACAGACATTTAGAAATAGTTATATTCAACGAAGTACTGGCAGCAAATTTTATGCAATATTTAAACCATGTTAGTGTCGAACTTGAATTCAACCGCGTTCATTTGTTTTTTCTCTCTGTAAAACCAAGGCAACATACGTCTCATTGAACAGCAAAACGTTTTATAGTAACACATGGTTAACCATTTACTAAAAGAATATTCATATAAGAAATAAGGACAACATGACTACAGTATATCTCTCTAAACCGGACGTTAAATTTGGTATGGACATCGGTCTTGGAGACAAGTGGCAGCTTAATGCAGGGTGAAAATCCTCTAGGAGCTTTCTGTATGACTTTCACCCTGCATTAAGCAGCCACCTGCCTAATAGTATATTAATTCTTCTGTACTAGAATTCCTGTTAAGAGGGGTTTTACTGTATTAGTTAGAAATGTTTATCTCTGACATAATAATTGTAGCATCATATCTATAGTATGCCATAAGTAAAGACAGCAGACCCTGATCAGAGGATATACACATGATACATCTGTCTGGGTCTACTCTATTTGCAATTGTGTTGCAAATGACGTGATAATGGAGCAAAGGGTTAATGGTTTTCGACAAGCTGTGGCCTTTTATCTTGAAACATCTGTGAAACATATTAATAATTGCCATTTTCTGCATAGCAAAAAGTATGTACTGGCTTAAAACGTTATGCCTCGTTTTTGCAACACATTTCGGTTATTAAAATGCATTAAGTGTAGGTAGATCTAATCGCTTAAAACAAAACGATATCCAATAAATGCTGCTCTTTCTTACATTGTAAAACTCAAACCATTGTTTGTAAGAGCTCCTATTTGTTTTTATGCAGAAATGTGAATCAATTTATTCCATACTTCCTTCCGACTATTAAATTTAAACAGAGGTTTAAAATTCAACTGACAATTGTAAGAATACGATGGTAACTGATTGATTTGTTTCAAATATACTGTAAAACCTCGCCTTGAAATATGCCTCTTCATTATTGCTGCCTTTTGAATCGTTCTAAAGTGGTTGAAACATTTGTAACAAATGCCTTGCACTTGCCTTTAAGCTTACTCTAGTGTAGTTCTTTGATTAGACGAATACAAAACAAATGTTCGAATATCTATTTTGTACTTTACCCAAGAGGTTTAAATGAGAACGAACTCATATTATCAGATCAACAAAGCAGCAGTTATCCAGGACGTTGGCTCTCTGTGGAACGTTTATCTCTGTCTCTTGGAATATCTTGCTGAAAATGGTTCCAGAACATGCAAGATGTATTCACAGATATTCCCAATTAAGTTATGAACATTTCACTTGCTAGGAAATATTTCCGTTGAAAAATCAAGGAGTAACAATATTATTCAAATAATGGAACCACGCTGAATATCAAGAATACGAACATTCTACCAAACTATGTCGTATTGACACAAATGTAATCGGAACTTATTCCCCGGAGTTCAAATACTTCAGTGGCGCTTTTATTCAAATAGTTTCCCTAGAACTGTTGACATGTTACGGGATCAACCAATATTGATAAACCGCCAGTCTATCGTTTGAAAGATTCATAAATATAAATGAGAAAAACTAGAGAAGTGTCATGTGAATGATTGGCATCTCCGCTGTCAATATTTTTTCAGAATACTTGGTTCCAAGGAAAACCTGATAATTACGACAGTATCGCTGTGAGATTACCCTTGAAACGTCACAAATTAGACAGCTATTAAAAAGCATATTAACCTTTACCCAGCTATGTAAAAAAATGTCTGCTCAAATTTGGATGCGGTGCAATTTTGACTACTTCCGATTCGATCAAGCTTTTGAGAAACTATTGACCGAATGTCAAACAGCTTGGATCCAGATGAGACGCCAATTTACTCGACGTCTCATCTGGATACAACGTGTTTGCAAATGCGTGATAGGTCGTAAATGGCGAGTTAAAGGTTAACAATTGCATATAACAGGTGAAGACAACTGTCTCTGATAGGTGTTTACAGTAAGGCTAATGCCATCGTAGACCTAAGTATAGTACGGTTTGTATAATACTCCGTAACTCGATAGTATCTTGAACTACACAAGTGTTTGTTCATTCATTTAGTGTTTAACCCTTTGCCATATAGATACTTCCTTTAACCCTTTCCTCCATGAATATTCATGTATGAAATAATGACGTCATGAATATTAATTAGATTAATTGTTATAGCATACATGGACACAGGAAGTGTGTGACATGGCATAAACTGTAGAATCATATCTATATCACAAGTAAGCTGTCTGACCGAATGCCATGTCATTATTTTTTATAATAATACGGGATAAAAAGAAAAGCAGTATATTTTAAATTTTCAATTGAATCAATTTTATATGTAGTTTAGTATATACTGTCATGAAAGTCATGAAGAAAGCTCCTCTGGGAGCATGATTTTCACCCTGCCTGAAACTGCCACCTTTCTCAAAGACCGACTTTCCTACTTAACCCATTCCCTCATATTAACGCTTTTTGCCTCTGTCAAAGTCACGTTTTGAAATCATTGTGATAAATAGAGCATTTGCTCCAAATGAGCAAATGCTCTATTTATCACAATGGTTTCAAAACTACACGATTCTAAACTTTTCTCTAGTTAATGTTCCTTTTCGGTTCATTTATTCAAAGAGGGTGGGTTTAAAATAGCAAACAATGGAATGGGTTAAGCTAACGTCCGCTTAGAGGGTTTCCACTATATAATGTTCAAAGGAATGTTTGTAGACTTACTGACGTAGAAATGTCTATGTGAGTTCTAGCCTATACAGAGTAAGTGTATATAAATGTAACTTACATAAAAGCGATTTACGTCAATTTTCGCTTTTAGTACACGGTAATGTTTTTTATGACAATCCTGGGGCAATTCTTAAGAAACTATTTGGCAATATAGATATAGGCCAGGCCGTACTATATCTTTATATTGTAATGTACGAGTATTTTATATTTTACATGACATTATACAACTCGTAGTAAGGTTAAACCGTTCTCGTGATTATCAAGATGTGTCTTGTATTTGAATACAGCTTGGATCCAGGTCAGGCGGGTATAGTAATTGTATTTGTTACTTGATTGCTAGTGTCTTAAAACGCTTAGTTGTGTTTATAGTGTTTAAAATAAAGTCAATTACAGTTTGATATGACAATAGTTCATAGCAACAGAAAGGTTAACATTGCATTTTAGAATACATGTAAATGGATTTTGTCAGTAATATGAGTCTTGACTGGACATCTGATATGCACTGGGAATGCCAATAATAAGTCATATATTTATTGATATGTTGTCCTGTAACACATATGTCTGCTTAACCTCTGATCTGCTGTAAGTGGTATTTGAAATGCCATCTGGATCAAAACTGTTTACATAAGTAATTATACATTCGCCCATATCACGATGGATATTGCATCAAAATGTAATTAAATACAGTTCAAGTCCCGTTTGACGAAAGCTTATCGTAAGTCCTAATTTAACAGTCATTACTAAGTCCTAATTTAACAGTCATTACTAAGTCCTAATTTACAGTCATTACTATCTAACTAATCTGACGTTCGCCCATTCTATCCTATATTTAGGCTGACGTATGTTGTAGGACATGTATAGTATCATACGTTCTAGCATACGACTGTGCACCCTGTGAAACGATCATCTTTCGTGAAGCTGGAAATAGAATAGTACATTTAGGACGACAGCTTTAGCTGAACCCTTCCTATGCTGAAAACCAATGTCTGTCAAATCCCAGATTTGCTGAACCATTCACTGACTCCCGATTGGATCACACTTCTTAGAAACTATTGACCGAGTACCAAAACGCTTTGATTCTGGTGGGAGTTACTCGGCGTCTCATCTTGGTCCACGCCCTTGCAAATGCAAGTTAAGTGGCGCTTAGCACGATGAGGGTTAACTAAAACAAACGACAGTCGCGAACGTACTCCATTAGTATTCATAACTAAAGACAATATGTCGCCGCATCGTACAAACCTATAGATAGGAGTATTATGTATCACCACAGTGAGAGGATGTTTGATTCCACTGTTCGGTAAACGCGAGCAGATGAAATTTAATAATCGCGAAAGCTCTGGGGTCTGGAAATATAATTTCCCGTCAAAAGCTGGATGTCATCTGAATGGTTTTTAATGTCACATAATTTAAACAATACTTTTCTTAGTAATGCAATGATATTGCATCTTATCACATTGCCAGTATGTTTTGATTTATATAACCCCGAGAACGATGTCAGAAAATAATGTCGGCTCACATTTGAATATGTCAGATTGTGACTTTTCCGATGCGATCATGCCTTTCTGAAAATAATTACGAAGTGTCATGACATAAGCTTTTTAGAAACTACTGACCACGTGTAACACAGTTTGGATTCTGATGAAACGCCAAGTTACTTGGCGTCTCATCGGCACACAGGCGGTTTGCAATGTGGGTCAACTCGAGGATAATGGTTGAAACAGCTTCGGGCAAATCCTTGAAAACCATACAACACAGATTAGATCATGATTAGACGCTGAATACACGGAGTGTGGTCAGGATGATACCGATCCAAGTTGTGTTACACCCTGGCCACATTTTCATCAATAATTACATGCACAGGACATATCTGAAAACCAAATTTACAACGGTTTCCATCGACTAAATTTCGAGGGCTTGGTGTAAAACTATTCTAACTCCTTCACTAAAGTGAAGGAGTTAGAATAGTTTTGCACCAAGCCCTCGATTTGTTAAACAGATTAAGGTTCGGCAAAACTTATGTTACTAAAACACTTATATGGCTTCGTTTAGAGTTACAAGCATTGTCCTTCTTGTAGTGCTTTAACCCATTACCTCATAGGCTATTTTTAGATCCAAACTCTTTGAATAAATCTACCGAAAAGGAGCATTAACTAGAGAGAAGGAAAATTTTAGAATTTTGTAGTTTGAAACCATTGTGATAAATAGAGCATTTGCTCCTATAGGAGCAAATGCTTTATTTATCACAATGGTTTCACAAAGTGACTTTTACGGAGTCGTCAAAAGTCGTCAATATGAGGGAAAGGGTTAAGTGAACAGTGAACAGCCAAATGCAATTAACATACATTCGGCATCAGTAAAAACCATTCTAAGTGCTAAATTGCTGTTAATGTTTTTTCTTACAACTTGCATAGATACCTAGGCTTGGAACATTAATGAGCCAGATATGTTCACTTACCATTCTGCGAAAAAAGCTGCAGGTTTTATCGTCATTCTAAACAAATCACTAGACATTTGAAAACTTCTAATTTCCGGGAATTACATAACGTGTCAACAGTTCAAATGAAAGTTTTTGGTAATTCCTCTGGTATATTGATGAAAATGTACAAACATATTGCAAACGGACCTTTCAAAGCTCATTTTGAGTGGCTACTTGCAATTATTGTCGCTTTTGAAAAGGTTGTAAAGCATTTTAACATTGGCTGTAACAAAGGCATTGCTTTACAGTGCTACTTATTACATGACGAAAAATAGAGATATTTTTACGTTGATTATCAAACAAAAAACATCTTTTTTGAAGATTAATGCTATGTTTTCCCCTAGCGGTTTCAATAAGAATGGGGAATTGGAAAAAAAGTTATTTGATGTATTTCAAGTTTTTGCGTTTCCAATTAAATGAAAACCATATAGTTTGCAGAAAAATGGGTTTCTTCAGATACCACCTTGTCATCAAACATTCGTTTTTAGACGTTTGTCTCGCCTGGACAGATATCAAATCTTTGACAAAATTAGGTTGACCATAAACCTCTCTTAAGCGACCATTGAATGTTTAAGAAAATGATTCTAAAAATAAAATAGGTGAGCTAGAGCAAATATAATACGAAAACTCCTTTTGGGAGCTTACTGTACGGCTTTTATCCTGCATTAAGCTAACACATGCCTTAAATAACCAGACATATTAAACTTTGATATGTATATTAAATAGTCGCTTAAGACAGGTTTCATATATCGGATAGTTATTTACAAGCTATGAACTTCTTAGTGACGTTACAAACATGTTATTCCAGATGAGACATCGGAGCATACAGTAAAGTCTCACTAATGCAACCACATTATTCATGAACATATGAGTCTGTAAAACAGATGGTAGCTTAGCCCTTCTCTTGCTGAATTTTAAAATACATTTCTCCCTCTTTACCCATGCCCTGTTGTAGAATTATACATATATATTCGCCGTGTACAAGTATATCACTGTGCAATCACTGCTGTGGAGTGCATTGGTTGCACAATGAACTTGTAAATAGTGCAGACCCTGATGAGACAGCTCCTACAGGAGCTGTCTCGTCTGGGTCTTCACTATTTACAGGTAGGTATATTGACGTGAATAGCAAGCGAAGGGTTAGTGCAAGCTTTAAGTAGTACAGGCAACTCATATAGGAGCTTTCTGCAGAGCTTTGGACCTGCGTTAAGCTACCACCTATTTTAAAAATCCAGACTTTGATGCATATTAATTGTCTCTACGCGCAAATGCATATAATATTTTATGTGAAATGTACCATATGGATAGCTGTATTCCTATAGACTAATTCATAAAATGATTAACACCAAATGGCAGGCTTGTTTGAAATGAACATACTGTTAGTGAAAAGTCTACCAGAAAGGTTTTTTTTCTGTTTTGCATCTGATAAAGACAAACTACACTTTAAAATGATAACAGGAAGGTTTGATATTTATGAGCAGTGTTTGATAGAATAATTGCATGAAAGATGCCATTATCAAAATATAAACATGATTACTTTAACTAACTGACAGTGTGTGGTATGCGTTAGCGATAACGTGTAACGTTGGATATCAATGTTTTAATATAATAACGAATTCGCGCTAACATCATTCCATAATGTGACAAATATGTGATTAAGAACATCGCGAATATTTTAGATTCAAACAATATCGACAAACTGTCATTTTATATTTTGAAATCTTAATAGAATAAATTACAGGATTACCATTTGTGCAAGATTCACATCTTCGATGTCAACTTCTGTTTTTTGTCGAACGACTTGCTGCCAGGAAAATTGGATAATTAAGACAGCATCACCGAAAGGCTATCTCTCAAATGTCCCTTAAATGACAGCTAATTCTCGAATGCATAAAATTGATTAACACTTAACCAGGCAATGCTCCCCTCTGACTGAAAAATGTCCATTACATTACAATGATAACTGCAAGAAATGAAACTTGTTTGGATAACTATCTCAGGACTGTAGATAAGAAACGTATTTGGAAAATCTAATTAAAATAAAACAAATCTCCACCAAACCCTATCTAGCTGCAAATCGTTAGAATCACATCAGTGAGCCTATTCTAACGAGTTGCAGCAAGATGGGGTTTGTCTAAGAAATAAAATAGTTTGATAATCAGTTCGCATCCTCGTTACAGGCCTGTGTCCTTACCATACACGCCCCAGAAGGCTGAGCAAACAAGTTTCTTCACAAACGTTCTTGATATACAATATTCACTGTTCCACTTCTATTCAGCATCAAGTTTGAAATGTCAAACTATTTGGACCCAGTCACCAGTATGAGTTTTCTGCATTGTGTGTGGTCTGAATTAAGCTTCCATCTGCTTTTTAAAACTATCATAGTCATTATGTATACCTGTGCTATAGGGAGGTGTATGTTACTAGTGGCTAATGATGTAGCATGTGGTACATACAGTAGAACACGTCTTAAGCGGCAATTAAAAAGAAGTATGTAAGGCAGGCAGTAGCTTAATGCATATCTAAAGTAATACAGAACGATCCTATTGGAGTTCCCTGCAATACTTTTGCCCTGCATCAAGCAACCACCTGCTTCTTCAGACTCAAGTGTTTAATAAATGAGTGCCCGTTTAAGACAGTTTCTACTGTACATTTGAGAATAATGTAGGTTCATAACTAAAGAAATGTCAGAATGTTCTTGAGTGTGTAGTTTTATAAGTACCTATTGTACTCTTATAAGAGCCGTCTGATCAGGATCTGCTCTGTTTGTTTATTACATGATATATATTTGGTTCTACAATTTGAGGCATGGTAACATTCCTTTTGACAATGTTCATGGTGTCATTATAAGAACGTCCGCTACAGTAATCAATGTGTACATGTGTTGAGTCATTATTAATTACATGACACCAGCCACTATAATCAATGTGTACATGTGTACAGCCATTATTAATTGCATGACGCCAGCTACTGTAATCAATATGTACATGTGTACAGCCATTATTACTTACATAACGCCAGCTACTGTACTCAATGTGTACATGTGTACAGTCATTATTAATTACATAACGCCAGCTACTGTAAGCAATGTGTACAGTCATTATTAATTACATAACGCCAGCTACTGTAATCAATATGTACATGTGTACAGTCATTATTAATTACATAACGCCAGCTACTGTACTCAATGTGTACATGTGTACAGTCATTATTAATTACATAACGCCAGCTACTGTAATCAATGTGTACAGTCATTATTAAGTACATAACGCTAGCTACTGTAATCAATGTGTACAGTCATTATTACTTACATAACGCCAGCTACTGTAATCAATATGTAGATGTGTACAGCCGTTATTTCTTACGCGAATATTAATCAGGCAAATGGTTAAGCCGTTTTCCGTCCAATCTTCTTTTTTTGCATCATAAATACACGCACCCGTGTATTTGTAATAGGAAACGAATGTCACTGTTTTATAACTATTACAACGGGACGACTGGAAAACACGATAAAACTGTCTTCCATGGATAGAGATGGAAACAATCAAATAAGCGTCCCGTCCGTCGAGCGCCTTTTCCATTTTACATATGTAAACGTCTTTTGAGTGTAAAAAAAATAATGTTACTACTGAAATATTTATTTTAAGCTATTCTGTGAATGGAACAAACATCGACATTGTCTATATATAAGTGTGTTGTCATGGTTATTCAAGCAGTTTATTGTTTAACAATTACAAACAGACATATTTGCGATTTTTTTTACATTCGCACTCTCAACCTCATAGCTTTTTGTCTCGCGTATGAAATAATTATTTATGACAGCTCTGGGACATATCTTCAAAGACCTGAGAATAAGTCTAGATATGGGTCACGACATAAATATGTCAATACACTGTCAATACAAAACACAATTTCTCTGCAATGGAAAGCAATATTCAAAGAACTTGACTTTTTCTAAGCAACTTAACCCATTCCCTCATATTGACGACTTTTGGCGACTCTGTAGAAGTCAGTTTGTGAAACCATTGTGATAAAAAGAGCATTTGCTCCTATTGGTGCAAATGCTCTATTTATCACAATGGTTTCAAACTACAAAATTCTAAAGTTTCCCTTTTCTTTAGTTAATGCTCCTTTTCGGTAGATTTGTTCAAAGAGGATGGGTCTAAAAATAGCCTATGAAGTAATGGATTAAAATAGGGTAAAGGACAGAAAGCTCCTTTATGAGTTTTCTGTTGGACTTTCATCCTGCATTAAACAGACACCTGCCTAAAAGGATCAAAAGTCATATTTAGCAAACTTCCGGTTTATTGGATTTTACTGTACGCAGTTTGGAATGACAAACGCAGAATTATTGAATTTAAATCAGAAGGCAGCGTTATAGACTCGCTAGCATTTAACTTTGGCTTGCTTCTCAAACTCTGATATACTACAATGTTTACTTACGTTAAATTATGTATAGTTATAGTGCAATAAGTATGATTTAGCATTGTGATATATGCTTTGTCTCTTATAATTCAATAATGAATGGCATGGTTTATGTATGGCTAAAATTTGTTTGTGTATGTTTGTAACCATGAAGAGACGCTAATAAAGAATATATATACGTTTGGTTCGTTAAAACGTTTGATATACTATTGACTCAGCACCAAGCATTTCGGCGTCTGGTGAGACATCGAGTCACGTGTTAACATGCGAATAGTTATTTGTTTGTCACAGTGTTTTGAGACAGAATGAAAACAAATTATATAGTTTGCTGACAATATATTATTTACATGACGTGTCAAAAACGAAAACTATTTTTGTAATATTAGCAGACGACATTTTGAAGCAGACGGCTCTACCAGTTGCGATACTTTTGTTTCGGCCAATATGTCGCCACGACATACACAAACAAGAGTAAAATTTGATGAACATCCTCGAGGAGGCAGTTTAATACTAAGTGTTCAGTAAATGCAAGCAGGGGAAATTGAATTATTGCTAAAGCTCTGGGGACCGGAAAAAATATTGTCTCGTCAAACCAAGAATGTTTTCTCCATGGTAATATATCATAGAGTATAACCCTTGTAACGGCGAGTTTTCAAATAGACTATTCCAAAATCCAAACAGGCCAAGCTTACTGTAAATATTCAGGGATTTTTTAAAGAAAGACACAAGGCAAACAGTCAAGACCCTGATGAGAGGGCTCCTCTAGGAACCCTCTCATCTGGGTCTACATATTTTGCAAATAACATGGGTGACTAGTTTCCCTCACTGAAAGGGTTAAGCCGCAGTTGTATCTCACACCGACATCGCATCGCCTGGAATTTGGAACAAATTCTTGCATCATATGCGAGCTCAACTACGGGTGAACGTTGGTTTTGCCGGCTAGAGGGGAAGATGGCAATTTGATTAGAGAAATGCTGGGATAATTAATCCGTTACCTAATGCATATGCATGTGAGAAAATATGACTGCATGACTATTAATTAGATGACTAATTCCAATGACATATGATCAAGGAGGTTTGACAACAACCGTAGAACCATGTCTGTACTTAACCCATACCATCAAAGGCTATTTTAGACCCAACCTCTTTGAACACATCTAGTGAAAAGGAGCATTTAATCCTTGCCCTGTTCTAAGTTTAGTTCAAATTTCAATACCTACATTAACAAAATAGTTTTAAAGAAATATGGAACTTGGAACATTGCAGACATTTTAGAAAGCAAAGAAACAGATTTATCAAATTATATTAGCAAATAGAGCAGACCCTGATCAGAGGACTCCTCTAGGAGCCGTCTGATCTCTACTCCGTTTGTATATGAGTGAAAACACGTTTGTATGAGCGAAAGGGTTAATAGACAAAACGAAAAATGTTTAGAATTGTGTACATTTGAAACCATTGTGATAAATAGAGCATTTGCTACCATGGAGAAAATGCTCCATTTATTACAATGGTTTCTAAACTTGACCTTTTCAGAGGCGTCAAAAGGTGTCAATATGAAGGAATACGTTAAACATAGTTCACTGATTGAGAATATGTTTGTTAATACATGTACACAAGTTACTGAAGTATTGTTTTTCAATTGTCCATTGTCAACTCCCATGGTAATTGTTTGAAAGTAGCACATTTGTTGTGAAATGGTACGAATATATGCAAATATTGATCTGAATCGACCTACAGTTGACTAGATAAAGTGTATAAATATTTAGTGGCGGCTTAGAAATTTGAATTACATAGAATCTAGAGCGGGCCTTCAACAGACACTATCCGGTATGGTTCTACTCTGTTCGCATATATAGGAACGTTCAATTTTGCCCGTGTTGAAGACGCTAGAAATACACGGGTCTGCTTTGTTTGCTTGCGAAATTGCAATAGATCTGACTCTACAGTCTCTGCTAATACCATAACTATCCTGTGCACATATGCCATTATACTATTTCAGCTAATAAATAACCATGGTGTCATTCTTTCTTATATGAAGCTTCAAAGGGAACGGGTTAAACAGGCGTTTAATGATTATCATGTTCATATAAATGTATTAGAATGTATAAATCCAACGTGTACATCTAAAACCTCTCTAATGCGACCAATCAAAATACCTATAAATGTGTCTTAAATGCAGATGGGTGTATAGTGAAGGGTATTTTCTGCATTACTTTCGTCCTGCACTAAGCAACCACTTGCTTTTAAATGCATATACATTTGTTCATAAAGTGGTTGCTTAAGAGGAGTTTTACCATACATGTATAGACATATGTGTATGCTTTAAGGAAAATAGAACTACTTCAGTACTTAAATTGTGTCAGTTGTTCAAGTTCGGCGGCATTTAAAGATCAGAAAAAGGAGAAGTAGTCAGGTTGAAATGCAAAACTATGTATTTGTTCTGTTTGAAGTAATGAAGGTGTGCGCATATTTCCTCCCGAGAACGAGGTTGTTTAATTATCGCCGCTTTGTAAATTAATGCTGCACGTCTTCCAATGGTTCCGTTAACAAATACCGAGCAATTCCCATGAAACAAATTGCATTGCTGTAAACGAATATGTCAATGCCCTAATAAAAATATTTCACTGTTTCCCAAAAGAGACTTGAAAGAGAACAAATATTTAACTGTTGCTCCACTGTGACAATTGTCTGCTAACATTCATAAATGTTTCGACATTAACAGTTAAATTTTGATCAGGTGAAATAACGGGAAATAGCTCGGATACCCGGGCTCTCATCTGGGCCCAAACTGTTTGCAAGTGAAATCACATATTCACCTTTAGTGGCCAAACATCAATGTCATTGGGCAAAGTACTAATCATTCCGGCATTCTAATTTATATATTTGCCTTCTTTCAACTCGTGTCCGATGGCGGAGGTTTCCAAGCATGTAAGATGGAATCCCATCAAATTATAATCAAATATATGTATCCGCCTCACAAGTAAAGTAAAGTACCTAGTTATAGTCTACTTTCAGTCCGAATGACCGCTCAGCCGACTGTACATTTAGATAATTATTATTATGTTGTACTCCCGTTTCGCAAATAATTAACAATTATAGCAATTAAGTCGCTCTCTTCAGATGCGGATCAAGGATTTCAGATTAGGGGGGGGGGTTAGAATTTTTTTCGGAGGGAGGGGCGTAGATTTTATGTTTGATGACATAAATAAATAGTGTGTTTGTAATACATGTTGAAAAAGAGCTTAAATGGGTGAGGGAAATAAAACACTCCTACTGAATCATTGTTTTATTGATTTTAGTAGATACAGTAAAATATCTCTATAACGACCACTAAATTACATCATTTAGCTTGTGCTAAAGGCAGGTGGCTGCTTAAAGCAAGGTGAAAGTAAAGCAGAACGCTCCTACAGAGATTTACTGTTTTACTTTCACCTTGCTTTAGGCAGCCACCTGCTCTAAATACCAACTAATTAACACAATTTAATGGTCATTATAGAGAGGTTTTACTGTATTTAGATCTAAAATATTACTAAAAAATTGTTTTGGCAATTTAAGGGGGGCGTACGCCGGCTCCGCCCCTCTAAATCTGCGCCTGCTCTTGAAAAGGGGTCTTATTGTATTGCAAACAGTATACATTCAGACTAAGGTCTGCTCTGTCTGCTAATAAAACATATCATATATCTGATTCTAAGTTTTTGCCATGGACCAGGGTTATTTTGTTCATAAAGAATTATGTCATAATAAATATCTGTCTAATTAATAGTTAAGCTAGCGATATTTCTTATAGCAATACACATATGACAACGGCTGAAACATCAGCCTACTTTCGGCTGGTGAGTGGAAACAGTTTGGGTCTAGATAAGACGTCAAATAACTCGGTATCTCATCAGGATCTAAACAAAACTGTTTAATACACTGGTTGTGTTGTTGAAAGATGGTCAAGATGAATCAGCTGTGACAAGTCGATGATAGTTTCTGCCGACAAACGTTTGCGTAGCAGGCTAAAGGTTAAAATGGTATTGAGCCAGAATACGCTGTATAACAAACTGTAAATGGACGATATTGTATCTAATAAAGATCTGCATTAGCACCTTTACCCCAAAATATAATTGCCAAAACATCTTTTTAGTAATATTTTAGATCTATATACAGTAAAACCTCTCTATAACGACCACTTAATTGTGTTAATTAGTTAGAGCAGGTGGCTGCTTAAAGCAAGGTGAAAGTAAAACAGAACGCTCCCTTAGGAGCGTACTGTTTTACTTTCACCTTGCTTTAAGCTCCCTTGGGAGCGTTCTGATTTACTTTCACCTTGCTTTAAGCAGCCACCTGCCTTTAACACAAAATAATTGATGTAATTTAGTGGTCGTTGTATCTACTAAAAACCAATAAAACAATGATTCAGTAGGAGTGTATTATTTCCCTCACCCAATTAAGCTCTTTTTCAACATGTATTACAAACACACTATTTATTTATGTCATCAAAACATAAAAATCTACGCCACCCCCCTTCCAAAATCAGTTATACGCCCCCCCCCCCTGAAAGCCTGGATCCGCACCTGTAAATATTCATGGACGATTGATATAAATTAGATATTGTCTTATGCAATGTGATATAACATATGAATACAGGCCATGAGAGAAACTGTGATTCCATAATCAAACTGAGCAGACCCTGACCAGACGCATGTTATGGCAGCCGTCTTTCCTAGGTATATACTATTCCCAATGACGCAAATATACGTTTCGAACAGATAAATAGTTCAAATACCACATATCCCAAACATCCATGACTGTACTGGTTATGTGTGACCATTGCACTGGACCAACATCCTCTAACATGTTGATAAATTCTAAATACAAAATACTTCGAACGCAAAAGCAGCAATGTGAAAAGATAGTTTTATTGAGTCTGTTCATGGGCCGTTATTAAAAGTGCATCTCTGCTCACGCCCCTAGCACCGGCCTCAGCGGTAATCAATTTTTAAAACTAAAAATATTGAAACTGACGCTCCCGATGAACCAAAAAATGTAATAACACTAAGAATGAAGTACGAGACGACTTTTTACGGTCATCTGCATGCTGCTGTGGCGTACATAGAGATAATTGGAAAGCAAATGCAGCAATGAGACAATTGTAAACTTCATACTCAGTGTTTTTAGTGTTCATAAGCAGTATCACAATTTGAGAATAGGGCTCATTACTGCAAATTGAAATGCAGTAAAACCTCTCTATAACGGCCACTAGATTGTGTTAATTAGTTGGTATTTAGGGCAGGTGGTTGCTTAAAGCAAGGTGAAAGTAAAACAGAACGTTCCTATAGGAGCGTTCTGTTTTACTTCCACCTTGCTTTAAGCAGCCACCCTTCTTTCACACAAAATACTTGGTATAATTTAGTGGCCGTTATAGAGAGGTTTTACTGTAGTTGATCGCACACAGGTTATCAGTGGCTAGGGTCTGAAAACACTTTCTAAATACATGTACTATAGAATGCGGTTTTGGAGTTCTTCGAGGGGTAACACAACTGAGGTAAAGAGCACATTGACTGTAACAGAGTCGATCTGTGAGGAAAACGAAACGTGTTCCTCCTGGTTTAGATAAAGGAATAAAAGGATAAATCAAATGATTACCTTGCAAGAGTAATTTGAATCCCCGTTGTCAACTTTGGTCAGAGGAATTGCTGTAAAGAAAAAGAGAGAAAATACAATACTATCATTGAAAGGTGTGTAAGTCTATCAGTCCACAAAGTACGGATAATAATGATATGTATTATCCCTTAACCAGCTGTGAAAAAATAATACTAGCTCAAATTTATATTTGTTTAATCTTGACTACAGTCAAACCTTTCTAGACCGGACGTTCAATTTAGTATAAGTACCGGTATTGGAGCCAGGTGTCAGCTTAATGCAGGATGAAAGTCATACATGAGCAGCTTTCTGTATGGCTTTCATCATGCATTAAGCAGCAATCGGCTTAAACGTATCACTGTTTCCCTGTTAGAATTGCGGATTAGAGGAGTTTTACCGTATTTTCGATTTGACCAATATTGAAATACTGACCAATTGTCGAACAGCCAAATTTCAGCAGACCTTTTTTTCACAGTGTAGTAACGGTTACGTTTAAGTATCAGAGAGGCCATGGGTAGCATAGCTACGCATGGCTATATAGTAACCCTTCCTCCAAAAATACGCCTTTCTACGCCTCTGTAACAACCACTTCTTGAAACCATTGTGATAAATAGAGCATTTGCTCCTATATGAACAAATGCTCTATTTATCACAATGGTTTCAAACTACAAACTTCTAAAATTTTACTTTTGTCTAGTAAATGCTCCTTTTGGGTAGATTCATTCAAAGAGGTCGGGTCTAAAAAATAGCCTATGGAGGAAAGGGGTAAGCTGGGTAAAAATTAGCATTCAAAAAACCCATGCTAACTACTTTGGATATTCATTGGAAGGTATTAATGCTTATCCCGCAGAGGAGGAAGGGAGGGTATTGACTGTTCTAGTTTGGATCTGTTAATTCTTGACTACTTCCGATAGATAAAACAATTTGTGAAAACATTGAAAAACACTTTACATCAGTCAAACAGATTGGATCCTGATGAGACACCCAGTTACTCGGTGTCTCATGTGGATCCAAACTGTTTGTAAATGTGAGTCATGTCGCAGATAGGGTTATAAGGGTTAACCCTTCGCTTGCTATTCACGTCAATTTACCTACCTGTAAATAGTGAAGACCCAGATGAGACAGCTCCTGCAGGAGCTGTCTCATCAGGGTCTGCACTATTTACAAGTTGATTGTGCAACCATTGCACTCCACAGCAGTGATTGCACAGCGAAATACTTGTACACAGTGAAGATATATGTAATTATACAACAGAGCATGGATAAAGAAGGAGAAATGTATTTTAAAATTCAGCAAGCGAAGGGTTAATTGAATATTTGTATTGAATGAGTCGATTTTAAAACTTAATTACTTTCGCTGATCATGCGGTCAAACTAATCTGTAATGTTTGACTGGGTTATCACAACTTCTTTTAAATCAAAGCAAATTTCCTTCCACATCATTTCTAATAATCTCAATTTGTGGTTCAGAACGTTTTCAATGTCACAGACTCGGCCAGAATCGACAAACTGTCATTCCATATTTTTGAAATTTTAATAAAATAAATGAACGAAATGCTGACTGCGTATGAGTCGTATCTCTATTGTCAACTTGTGTTTTTGTAAGAAGATCGACTGCCAAAGAAATGAGATAATTAAAACAACAACGCTGAAACGCAATCCCTCAAATGTTCCGAAAATGACAGCTAATAACGACATGTATGAAATAAATCTACTACTGACGCTTATTCTGATGTAGAAAAATATTGATAGCTCAAATTTCTATCAGGTGCCATTTTGACTATGCATCATCCAGTCCAGCGTTTGATAAACTATTGATCGGTGGTCAAACAGCATGAATCCAGACAGGATGCCGAGTAACTCGGCGTCACAACTGGATGCAAGCTATTTGGAAATGCGAGTCCATTCGCTGATAGCGGGAAAAGTGCTATCCAAGCGAAAGCGCCCGTTCTTCGCCGGCTTCCCGCATACCATCACACGTAATTTAGTGGACAACTTCATTAGCTTCGTATACGAGCATATGTATAATTGTTAACTTGACGACAACGCTAAACAACTAAGTCATTTGGAACGGGAAAAGTATTATATTAACCTTAGTCTAACCCTTTACTTAAACGCCCATTTGTGTGAAAAAATGATGACTTTATGCGTGTCAATGACTTGCATATGAACAAAGGGGTTCTTCCCATGATAAAATAATATACATATACGAGTATTAATGTACAATAAAAAACCCTCTAAACCGGAATTCTAGTAGACAAACATTTAGATACTTTTAAGCAGGTGGCTGCTTAATGCAGGGTGAAAGTCATGCAGAAAGCTCCTAGAGGAGCTTTCTGCATGACTTTCACCCTGCATTAAACTGCCACCTGTCTCCAATACCGGCATTTATGCTATTTTTAACGTCCGGTTTAGAGGGGTTTTACTGTATAAGCAAACAGCAAACCCTCGTCAGATGGCACATATAGAAGCTTTCTGATCTGGGTACGTTCTGTTTGCATATGTGTAAAACAACCATCTGTTAAATTATTACGAATCGGGAGCAAGGTTCTGAATTATACTGTGTATTTGCGTGTTTCCCTGGAATTGTAGCAACGTTCTGAATGACACTGCGTATTTGCATGTCTCTCTTGTAAAATGCTGCACGAAGATTTCATTAATTATGTGCTCATTTTCGGGTTTACCACTATTTCAGACTTCACAATTGCATAGATGCACGAAATGAAGCTAATTAATCTTTACAACGCTAAGCCGCATTCAGTTTTTAACTCTCACTCCGCCGATATTATGCAGTAAACCCTCTAATAACCGGACGTTAATTTAGTATAGATATCGGTCTTTGGAGACAGGTGGCAGGTTAATGCAGAGGGAAAGTCATGCAAAAAACTCCTCTAGGAGCTTTCTGCATGACTTTCACCCTGCATTAAGCAGTCATCTGCCGAAAAGTATTTAACTTCTTCTCTACTAGAATTCCGGTTTAGAGGGGTTTTACTGTAAAAGTGTACTGACAATTTCTCGGGCTGTTTGATATTAAAGCGTTCGTCTTCTCTGGATCTAAGCTTAAGTAAAACCTCTCTGTAACGACCACTAAATTGTGTTAATAAGTTGGTATTTAGAGCAGGTGGCTGCTTAAAGCAGTGGACCGGTAATTCATTGGTCGTTATAGAGAGGTTTTACTGTATTTGCAAATTGTAATAAAGTGTAGCATAACGTGAACATGGTCAAAATTGTAGTTTACGAATTGTTTCACAGCCGCATTTTCTTCGATTTTGTTCAAAGAAGAGTAACAATTATATTGTCCCAAAGTTGCATTTTGTTGAACTGTCATGTGGGTGTTCCTTCGTACAGTTTAATAAACACTGTTTCAAATCATATCTAGAACTCGCCAGCAGTATGCCAGGCATATATACTAAAGGATTGCACATCTTTACACTTGTGCAAAGTGTATTCGTTTGTAGTTGTGTCATTCAGTCTGATCAGATTGATGTAAAACGAGTTGTTTTGGTACATCCGTAGAACCATCGACTGAAGTTTGTATCAGACATGGTGGCCGTCATAATAACGAGCGTGCGAATTGAATTACCGTAAGGTCTACCAAGACGATCACGACTACATTTTTACATGTAGCGAAGACTACATTTTGAAGACCGGTAATGATATTGATTTGAAGATCTTGTTTAACCCATTACATCATAGGCTATTTTTAGACACAATCTGTTTGAATTATTCTACCGAAAAGGAGCATTAACTAGAGCAAATTTTAGAATTTTGTAGTTTGAAACCATTGTGATAAATAGAGCATTTGCTCCTATATGAGCAAATGCTCTATTTATCACAATGGTTACATAGAGTGCCTTTTACAGAGTCGTCAACAGTCGTCAATATGAAGGAATGGGTTAAAGTGGGATATTCACTTTATATAAGTATAGAAACTCACCGCATCTGAACCTGAATATGGTAAAGAAGAATTATAATATTTTAGACAAGTGACTGCTTAATGCAGGATGAAAGTCACGGGAGCTTTCTGCGTGCCTTTCATTCTGCATTTAGCTGCCACCTGCCGTACAGACCGACATAGGTCCTAATTTGAACGCCCGTTTTAGAGGGGTTTGACTGTTTTGCATGTATATCAATCTATAATTAGATTCAAGTAAGTGATTTAAATAATCATTGAATTAAACTATGCTTCACAGTGTTCGTAAAAATTATGTACTTCCTATGAAATTTGGAAATTGTCAAAATATATGAATTAATGAACACTTTATCAGAGAGTTTCGTGATTGATAAAGACGAGAAGTTGCAAATAAGCCATTACCATGACAACAACATAATGGATATACATCGACTAACTGTCAAAGTGTTACACAATAGAGAAATTTTTTTGGCTCCATTTAAGGAGAAATTCAACGCAAAAATGCGTTTTTATCTGGGCTTTGCTTGAGCTGAGAAGTAATATGAAAGAGGATCAAGGTTTAACCGTTAATCTGCCTAATACTTACAACGTCTTCCTCCCTTTCGTAATGTGAATCCTTACCCCATGAATATTCGTGTAAAAATAATGACATCGTAAATATTAATTACATTGATTGTTACAACAGCACATGAACACATGATGTTTTGACCATGGCAGAAACTGTAGAATAAGCAAACAGAGCAGACCCTGATCAGACGGCTCCTAGAGGAGCTGTTTAATCCAGGCCTACCCTATTTGCAATGGTGTAGAAATACGTCTGTATGAGTAAATGGTTAAATGTTTTGATAAATATGGGACACTGATTAGCTGTTTTTGTAAACGATGTAGACCCAGATCAGAGGGCTCGTGAAAGATTCCACTGATCAGGGTCTGTTTTATTTGCCATTCAAATACTCTTGCAAATGTAAGTCGTTTATGTGATGGCCCATTAGTATTCAGATACATACACTATACGAATGCAGTAACACCCCTCTTAACCCGGACGTTCAGATTAGTATGAATGCTGGTATATAAGACAGGTGGAAGCTTAATGCAATGTAGAAGTCATGCAGAAAGGTCCCGAAGGAGCTCTCTGATTGTATTCCATCCTGCATTAAGCAGTCATCTGCCTAATAAGAACTAAAGTCTTATTTCCTAACATCCGCTTTAGAGTTGTTTTACATTGTACTATAGTTACTTTACTACACGGACTATATAATTAAATGCTAATGGATCTTTCCACTTTAAAAAGTCTGCCTTGAACTGATTAGAGTTGCAGACATTTTAGCGGCAAGCTAAAGATTAACTGCTGTTTCATTATCTTTTTTTTTTCTCACAGAGAAGCCTATTAACTCTTTCTCTGCTAAATGTTGTCGTCTGCAAACTTTGTCGTCCTCAACAATTTTCATATTATTATTACTGTTATGCATGTTTGTTTCAGAACAAATCAGAGTAACAAACAGTTCGTACCCTGAAGAAATGCCGAGTTACTCTGCGTCTCATCTGGGTCCAAACTATTTGCTTAGCCAATCACAGATGCGACAATGGCAGCGAAAGCGTTAACATTGTGAACATATTTCAATATCTGATAGCTAATTTTCAAACCAACCAATTCATTGAGTCTGTTCAAGAGGAGAGTAACACTTTTAACGCTGAATTTGAGAAATCTAATCAGCGAACAATATTAAATCATTAAACCTATGATCTCCAAAATTGTTCGTCTACTCGAGCTCTCTGAGGACTAAAACACTTAACCCTAATCTTGTTAAAAGCATTAAAACTTTAGAACTAACATCTGTTTCAATAGTTCCATGGTGTAGATAAGCCAATTTCTCAACAAATATTGAATCTTGCTGAACTGTATCCATACTCGACTAAATCCGATTTTTGTATCAATTCAGTCTATAACTAGGCAGTTAAGTACGTCTTTCGAAACTATATTACCACCAAGCGTGATAGCAGTGAACTCTTTGGATGCTAAGTATGTTATGTCTGCAAAACCGTCGCCTGTCAAGATTAAAATAACACTATAGTTTATTTCACTTCTCTTCAAACATATAATCAGAGTGGATAACAGTTTGGGTCCTGGTGAGACGCCGAGGTATTCATCATCTCATCTGGATCAAAACTGTTTGAATCGGTTTTCACGAAGTTGTCACTCGCGTATCAATAGTTCAGCGTACTTGTCGTTTTCGTTTGTTCTTCAAGTATGGTTATCTCAATCTCAAGTCTTAAAAATCTTTAATATTCTGATAATGTGTCGTTCATACAAATTTAAGTCCACCCTCAGAACAAGAACTGTAAACTTGAAACCATCAAACAAACCCAAACAATAGTCTGTTAGAAAAAGATTGGATTAGGTGGCAATGTATCTTATGTGTTACTCGGTGTAAGAGTGGAATCCAAACATTTCAAAAATCTAATCATGTGTGTGTCTGTAGCATGTTAAAAGTTAAAACAGACAAACGGATTGATTAAAAGTTTCAAATGTCTCTTCAAAGCAATCTGTTCCAAACTGAAGGAGAAATTGTTGACACTGTAAGAATCCATAACTTGCCGTTAAAAATAGGCCTGCTTAAACTTCGACCTGCAGCAATTTTATTTACTTCCGGTCGTCCAAGCTCTTGAGAAGCTAGTGAGCGAGTGTCAACCAGATTTATATCTAGATGAGGTGCCGAGTTACTCGGCACCTTATCTGGATCGAAGCTGTTTACAAATGCGAGTCAGGTCGCGGATAGAGGGAAATGGTTTAAACGTTACCATGGTTTAAATGAGTCTGGAGAAGAGCCTGTAGAACAGTACATGTTGCTGATCACAACAATAAAGGAGAAACTTTACTTTCACTCCAGTTGCGGATCCAGCTTCGAAATAATATTTTTGAGTCGCCTTAAACCCCTTTACTTCATAGAGACACCTTCCTCGCCTATGTGGACCCTGTAGGGGCCTGTCTGATCAGGATCTCCTCTGTTTTTCTTATGCAATTATTATGGATGACTCTACATATTTTGATAATAACAAAACATTCTATGAACATATGCCGTTATAAACATTCAGATAATATATATTCATGATGTCATTATTGTCTACATAAATATTAAACAGGGAAGGGTTAATTTGCGTGATGGGCAAACATTGAACAGAAACCACAGTCACAACATAAAACACACGTTCGTCATGCGATGGGCCGCAAAGAATGCGCCCTCACCCTTTACTTCATTAGCCTTTCCCTTATGTAAGCGCACTTTGACGCATCTGCAAACAGAGTAGACCCAGATCAGACGGCTCCTATAGGAGCCGTCTGATCAGGGTCTGCTCTGTTTGCTTATGGTGTAATATAGATCTGATTATACAGCTTCTGCCTGAGTCAAAATGGAATGTGTTCATGTCCCATTATAAGAAATAATCTTATTAATATTCATGAAGTAATTATTTCCTACAGGAATATGCAATAGGGAAAGGGGCTAATAAGCTGAACCTTTATATTAGTATTTCAAACGAGGGACGTTCGAACATGACAGAAATTTCTCAAGCAAAGAGAGCAAATCCATATCAGACGGCTCCCACATGAACTGCCTGATATGGATCTACTCTGTTTGCAAAGATGCCATAGGGCGTCCCTATGATGCTAACGGTTATAACAAAAACTCTTAGAACTGATAAGAATTTGAATAAATGTCCCTGTACTGATTGATCTTACTGATGTCGCTTAATCCCATCTTTTCGAAATATCGTCCTGGGCTTAAACCCTGCCCTTCGGTCATTTTTCATTGTAATTGAGTCTGTTTGGAAAGCTGATAAAACGATTGCACTCATGCACAGCCCAGTCTGAGGTCTTTAACGAAAATTCATTTCAGTAATGAACATGTTTAACTTGCAACATGGCGTATGGATTCTGTCGTTCCAGTGCTTACATTACTTGGCTATAGATCTGCCCCTGCTTTAGTGATTACTAGCAGTACAAGAAGTTTTCTTAATTAAACGCTGTTATACATTCAGTTGTAAAAGATTTAATACCGTTCACTAGAAGAGATGCGTGCTTTAAATTCAATTTAACAACTTAAAGTCTTATGCAATCAGTTTTGGGGGCTTTATGTGAGAAATTGGTTTTGGAATGTGTTTTAAGACCCCCAAGACTTTGGAACGATTGTTACTCACGACAGAAGCATGTAGAACTTGTAGCATAGTTTTCTAATGGTGATTTACAAGTGGCTATTAACAATGTTTGGAATATGAGGAGAAATGCTCAAACAGTAGTCATACATGTAGAATATTCAGAAAGTTCTTATCTGATTGTGATACTCGTATCGTTTTTGCTCTGACTACAAACAGGTAGTTCTCTTCTTCGATGCAGGAAACACCTTCTAAATCGGTAAAAAAATAGTATCAGTGCCAATCTTTCAGACAAGTGGCAGCCTAATGCAGATTGAAAGTCACCTTATTTTGCACCCTGCATTAAGAAGCCATCTGCATAAAAACATTAATTGTCCTTTATCAATTGTCCTGTTCAGACGGATTTTATTGTAGTTATTGTATTTCTCTTTCGGTTCAACAGATGCAAAATTCAGCAATGACATCAACACCAAAATGATCATCATAATGACTTGTATAGTACACCCAAGTTTAGAGGAAACGATATCAACACAACTAAGTTAATTAAACTAAAACAATACTAGAAACGATTTCATGATGATCACCCGTGCTGAATGATTTTCATCTACAACATATTTAAGACATTGAAATGTACATTCTATTAAAGACATTGACATGGACAGTCTACTGACGTAGTCATGTACAGGCTATCAGAGACATTGACATATACAGCTTATCAAACTCATCCTCATGCACACTCTATTGACTTGGTCAAGTACCGTCTATTAAAGACCTGGTCAAGTACAGTCTATTAGGTCCTGGTCATGTTCAGTCTATTAAAGATCTGGTTATGTTCAGTCTATTAGGTCCTGGTCATGTACAGTATGACAAAGACCTGGTCATGTTCAGTCTATTATGTCCTGGTCATGTATAGTCTATTAAAGACCTGATCATGTTCAGTCTATTAGGCCCTGGTCATGTTCAGTCTATTAGGTCCTGGTCGTGTTCAGTCTATTAAAGACCTGGTCATGTACAGTCTATTAAAGCCCTGGTCATGTTCAGTCTATTAGGTCCTGGCCATGTTCAGCCTATTAAAGACCTGGTCATGTACAGTCTATTAAAGCCCTGGTCATGTTCAGTCTAATAGGTCCTGGCCATGTTCAGTCTATTAAAGACCTGGTCATTTTCAATCTATTAAGTCCTGGTCATGTTTAGTTGATTAAAGACGAGACACTGTTAATCATTAGGTAGTCCACGTGCATCTAAAATATATTCATTCATCACGTGGTCATTGTAATTATCATTCATCCACCACGTGGTCGTTATAATAAGCCCTACTTGGGTTTTGGAGTAGTGTACCTGTACAGTTACAACGGGGTGACCAAATTATGTTAAAGTATCTGATTGTAATTATTACATGGTCTATGACAATACCATCTATCTTATACACAGTGCTGCAGGTAAGAAGCGTGTGTAGAAACTAAAATTAACCCTTTCCCTCATATAGACGTGTTTTCACACATTTGCAAACAGAGTAGACCCATATCAGACGTCTCCTGGCTTCTGATCAGGGTCTGCACTGTTTGCTAATAAAATTTGAATGATCGGTTTCTTTACTTTCTTAAATGTCTACAATGTTCCACTGTCCATATTTCTTTATAACTATTTTGTTAATGAATATTCAATAGATATTGAAAGTTGGCCTAAATACAGAACAGGGAAAGGGTTAATGAACATAAAACTCTGCCTGGTGGCCGCTTAAGACAGGTTCTTCAGCATTTTATTTCTATTTCTCCGTTAAACTCTAGTTTTGCTACAAACCATTAGAATAGCATGTCCGACTCTATTCTACTGAGTTGTAGCAAGATAGTAAGTAAAGTACATGTACCTAGTTATAGTCTCCTTTTAATCCGAATGACCGCTCAGCAGACTGTACATTAAGATGGTGTTTTGGGGAGAAACATAACAGCTTAATGGATACGTGTGAATCTTATCTTTAGTCCAGTATATTATCCAGTCACATAATTGTGCATTAGAAAACATCCTATTGTTACAAAACCACGTAAAAACCAACAACAAAGATTACTGCTTTGCAAAATAACATTAATGGCGGTCGATATGGCCATAAAACAAATTCGACGATATTTAATTTAGCGAATTCCCCCCGAGTCTTGCAGCACAAATTGATATTAATTGTTCGGACCCCCAGAACTCATGTGCCTCTATATATGCTGTCTGCGCCCATTACGTTTTACCCTTTAGCACTTATAGAGCTAATCTCCTGAAAGCAATGACAAACAGTTGTGATTCTGATGAGACGTTTAAGTAAACCATCATTATACTCTGACATGTTTTTGGTACAGAGATGGAAAGAGGCATTTATAAAACTTGAATAACTAAAGGTTTACAGAAGATAATTAAATATCATTCTTATGTTCTGTATATGTTTTAAAGATTGCTGACAAGCAAGAAATACATAAATATTGCTAACTGTACCCAGTTGAGTTCGGTTACCTAGTGACGTGACGGACATAATATCGATGTAGAAACATGTATGTTTGACAGAGGAACGGATCAGATGGGTGTCCGGGGTACAGTTTTAGCCATTCCTCTGCTTAGCGCGATATGATTGATATTTGAAAACAAGTTGGATCTAGATGATACGCCGAGTAACTCGGCATCTCATCAGGATCCAAACTATTTGAGACTCGGTCAGCCGTTTATCCAGTCAAAAGTAAGTAAAGCACAATAAGCAGTTGATAGTTTCAGTCGTCACCACTGTTTGAGCAGGAACAGAGTTAATAAGGATCATTTGTTCTTTTAATCCTTAATCTGTTGATTAATTAAATCCGGTTCCTAACTTTCTGAACATTAATTAAACAAAAACGCTGTATAAATATTTACCATTGATGAAAACGATTTCTTTGATAAACAGACCCTGGTCAAAGGGCTCCTTCATAAGATCTTTGATCTGGTTCTACACTGTTTGCGAAATGTCTTAAAGGTTCGGTTCCTGCACATTAAGGATTAATTGACAGCGACACATGTTGCCGAAGTGGAACCACAAGGACAACTCCGCGAATCCTTTGAACTGGAACATATATTACAGATGTTGGTGATGAACTGGAACATCTATTATAGATGTTGTGATGAGACTGGCCAGTAATGGAACTAGCCCTTTCTCTGTTGACTATTCATGTAAAAAATAATGACATCATGAATATCTATTTGCTGAAGTTTGTATCGGTAGAAACTATAAAGTCAGATTTGTTATAAGTTCCTAAGCAAACAGCAGACCCTGATCAGACTGTCCCTTCATGAACCGTCTGAACGGCGTCTTTTCTGTTTGTAAAGGCGCATGCATTTAACATGAAGTTGGAATATCAGGTAGACGGCCTTTGACTTCATTTTCGATACTCCGTTGCATGGAGATAAATGAAGCAGGGGTATGCTGCTGCACATTATAATGTACATAACGAAGTACCATAAGGATAAATCAAACTTCATCCTAACGTTAACAGAAGTGGCAGGCAAATGTCCTGTTCATTCATGTTGTGTGTATTTCATTAAAGTTTAGGACCATATATTACAATTTACAACATACATGTACTTAAATGCCATAAATAGCCATTTGCATGCAACACGGATATCTTATGTATGCACTGCTTTCTTCTATATGGTATTAATTACGTAAATGCAATAAAATGCATTAATATTCAACACAAAACTTTCATTTTGAATATTATATTTAATCATTTACATTCACTGAGTGTTGTTTATTGCAATACGTTATTATGTTCATTTGATTTGTATATTTGGTTGTTTGTATTCTTAACCCTTCGCTTGCTTATAGCGTCAATATACCTACCTGTAAATAGTGAAGACCCAGATGAGACAGCTCCTTCAGGAGCTGTCTCATCAGGGTCTGCACTATTTACAAGTTGATTGTGCAACAAGTGCACTCCACAGTAGTGAGTGCACAGCGATATACGTGTACACAGTGAAGATATATGTAATTATACTACAGGGCATGGGTAAAGAAGGAGAAATGTATTTTAAAATTCAGCAAGCGAAGGGTTAATTTTAAGCATTTGTGTATTTCAGGGTATCCCATGTATATGGCACGTAACCACATTTGTACTTAGTGTCATTGATGGCAAATAAATAACACATTAAATGCATTGTATGTCATACATAAAGGAAGTTTTACTTATGAATGAAAACATATCTTATCTAAAGGAATAATATTGAAAATAAATTATCCAAATGAGAAGGTAAATATTTGATATTGATTCATATTTGTGATTTATTGAATATTGCGACAAAAGACTCCTACCGTCTGCAATGGCGTAAACAGACGTTTTCTTTCAGATAAATAAACATAATATCATTTTTATGCGATGGATATGTTACCTTTTTGCGCCTCTGTAAAAGTCATTTTTTGAAACCACTGTGATAAATAGAACATTTGCTCCATAGGAGCAAATGCTCTATTTTATTACAATGGTTTCAAAACTACACAATTCTACCATTCTCCATTTCTGTAGTTAATGCTCCATTTTGGTAGATTAATTCAAGGAGGTTGGGCCTACAAATAGTCTAGGAGGAAATAAGTCAATATATTTTTCAAATAAGTGGAACCTCCTAATCGAAAATGTAGCATGTAATACTCCAGGAGAAACTTGCTGCCATACAAAGTCAGTGAAATTACATATGCAGATGTGGGCGGCATTTATGTTAGAGCCGATTTAAATATTTAAACTAATTAGGCAAAAAAACTTGTCTGAAATTCTGCTAATCTGTTCTAACATACCAGCAATCTCTATAACATTTCAAACATTGTGCCGTTTACTTTGATTAATGACTTCAACTATCTTAACCGTTCTCTCGCTATCCGTGATGTGATTCGCATTTGCAAAACAACTTAAATCAAGACTCGGAATGTCATCAGAATCCAAACTGTTTGACAGTCGGTCAATATGTTTCCAAATGCTTAATTGATACGAAAGTACATAGTCAATATTGCATCCGATAACAATTTAACCCTTTCTCTGCCAAATTTTGTTGTATTCTAACTTTGTCCTCTGCTACAAATGTTCCTGTTTTTAGTTTCTTCATTTCTGTTTTCAAAAAACATAGTAACAGCAACAAACAGTTTGGATCCTGATGAGACGCCGAGTTACTCGGCGTCTCATCTGGATCCTAACTGTTTGCATAGGTAATCACAGATCCCGCATTGGCAGCGAAAGGGTTAGGGATGCGTTGTGTTTTTCACTGCCGTGTAAAAGTTAAATATACATGTTCAATTTCAAATTAAGTTTTACTCCCCGAGTTCCGGAGTCGTTAATTCAGATGAACAGGTCATACTTTCGCAAATAGAAAATGTCGTTTGCTTTAAATATTATAGCTTAATTTTATTTATATGTTCTGCCAAAATTATATTTTAATGGAATATTGACCAATGCCCAGGTTTTAATAATTACAGTGAAAACCCCCTTGGAAATGGCCACCAAAGAGAAATCTAATTCAGAGTCTTTAACCCTTTCGCCGCAAAACTCTCTCGTCTGCTAACTTTATCGTCTGCTACAAATTTTCATTTTTTTTTATTTTCTTCATTTTTGTTTCAAAGACATAGTAACAGTAACAAACAGTTTGGATCCTGATGAGACGCCGAGTTACTCGGCGTCTCATCTGGGTCCAGACTGTTTGCATAGGTAATCACAGATCCGGCATTGGCAGCGAAAGGGTTAACATTTTATCATATAAATAAGAATTTCTACGTCTGTGCAAAGACAGTAGACCCAGATCAGACGGTTCCTGTAGGAATTGTCTGATCAGGGTAAGCTTTGTTTGCTTATGCAGTAACGTAGATATTATTCTACAGTTTTTTGTCCTGGCCAAATATCCCTGAGTTCATGTGCCATTATACAAACTAATCTAGTTAATATTCATGATGTCATTATTTCGTACATGAATATTCCTGTACAGTGCTCCCTCCCTACAACGACCCTCTCAATAACGATTCCCTCCTTGCAACAACGCATGTCACCGTTTCCGAAACAACAAGGCTCCACAAACAACTTTTTTCCATCGTATTTTCCTTATGCCTCCATCAAACCCTATGTTGTGACCACTCTTTAGAATCGTCACAAAGTGACGATTCTAAAGAGTGGTCACAACATAGGGTTTGATGGAGGCATAACGGTTTTAGTTCTCGAAATACACCTTATCTGGGAAACTGCAAACAAGCTAATTATGTTTGATTTTCCCTCCCTATAACAACTCCCTCTGAACAACACATACAATCCCCGTATCCCAAAGGGTGTCGTTGTAGAGAGGGAGCACTGTAGTAAGGTTTAACTCTTTTACAAAAATCATGTAAAACATTCTGCCTTCGTAAATATTACTTAGATAAATCTTTATAATGGCATAAGAACACAGACACTTTATAATTGTATCTATCATATTCCAGGAGCATAGAGAGCATACCCTGATCAGACGGCCCATACAGGAATTATATAGATCTGATCCAACGGTTGTTGCCACAGCATACATTTTCCTTAAAATGTTCACGTTTCAATTATACAAATACATTAACCAATAATTTAGCATTTGGGAAAGGGTTAAGTGAATATTATATAATTATATAAGCTTCATCATATATCAAAAGATAGTGTATAAATATCAGCAAAAAACATTCAGTTGCGTACCATCGATAAATATCGGATATAATATCTATTGTAGTTGTATCCGGGGCTCCGAGGATGGATTACTCCTGATATGATCAGAACAATGTGTAATATTTTTGATACTTCTCTGATTAATGAAGGTACCAGCGACCGATTTGGCATTCGTCATTTATCTCTGTCATTGGAGGATGCTCAGAGCAACAAGACTTTTGTCCTGTTATGAAAATTGCCGCCAGCCTAATACTTATGCCGCCATATGTAGCAATTATGTGAAGCCATTTGACTAGAATTTGGATCTAGATTATACAACGAGCAAGTCGGTGTCTCATCAGGATCTCATCGGGATCCAAACTGCCTCCCATTCTAATTGTGACTTTCAAAAGAAAATAATACCCTGGAGCTGGCAAAAACTATACTTTTCGTAGACGAACTAATTTATATATTTGGTGGCAAAAGACTAGGATACTTTCGTCTTCAAAAACACGATGTGCGTCTGCATAGCATAGTAATACCTCTCTTATCCGGACATTACATTTAGTATAAATATCAGTCTTGGAGACAGGTGACAGCTTAATGCAGGATGGAAGTCATGCAGAAAGCTCCTAGAGGAGCTTTCTGCATGACTTCCACCCTGCAGTAAGCAGTCACCTGCCTAAACTATCTAAATTATTCTCTACTAGAATTCCGGTTAAGAGAGGTTTTACTGTACTAAATACAAAACAAATCATACATTTCCACTGTCACACAGTTTGGATAATGATGTGACATCCAGTTATTAGAGTTTTGTGCTTGGCTCACTCTTTATGAAACTAAGTTTATCCAAAACCTGCCCACAGTATCCAAATCCAACTCCTGTTATCTCCCAGAGAGTAACAAGCATCACGTGGTCTTGTAATATTGTATTTTGACAAGCTTTGACCTTTATTGTTGCCATGCTCTGACATTGAGTGTGTACTGCTTTACCCTTTACTTGAAGAATAGTTATTAGAAATGTATCATAGTATGAATACAGTAAAACCTTTCTACAACGGCCACTAACTTGTGTTCATTATTTGGTATTTAGGGCAGGCAGCCGCTTAAACCAATGTGAACGTAAAACAGAACGCTCCTATAGGAGCATTCCGTTTAACTTTCACATTGCTTTAATCAGCCGCCTGCCTTTAACACAAAATACTTGATGTAATTTAGTGGCCGTTATAGAGAAGTATTACTGTATCATTAGCTGAAATAAATGACAGCATTATTGACAAAGGGCTTTTGCCATAACAGACATTGTAGAATCTGGTGTACACCGGTATTGATTTATAAGAAACAAACCGAACAGATCCTGATCCGGTAGCTCCTGTTTGGGCTGTCTGTTGTGGGTCTCATCTGTTTGCAAATTCGTAAAACCGCGTCTCTGTTAGGTAAACGGTTAACACTGAGTAATTTTTGTCTGCAAAAATGTGTGTCTCCTTTAGGAATGATCATATTCCCTCATATGCCAGTTTTAGACCCAGCCACTTGGACTAAATCTACCGAAATGGGACATTTACTAGAAGAAGAAAAAACGAGCAATTTAGAACTACCATTTATCACAGTGGTTCCAAAACGTTATTTTTTCAGAGGTTTCAAAATGCGTCAGTATGAGGGGATGGGTTAAAGGAGACATGCCGTTTTGCAGACAAATGTCTATTTTATATATAAAAAGTACATTTCGCTTCTTTTGTTTACAGCAAAATGTGATTAACTCTTTCGCTGCCAACTTGTGTCGTCTGCAAACGTTGTCGTCTGCTACAATGTTTTCCTCATTTGTTGTTGCAAAAACCATTTTCACAGTAACACACAGTTTGGATCCTGATGAGAGTTAAAAAAACAATTTGGATAAGCCGCTGTATTACTCAGTGTCGCGGATTAATAACCACTACTTCTACTTTTAAAAGCCAGAGACAGTGACATTTGTTTCCAAAGTCAGTGCCTTTATTTCAGTCGAACGATTGACCGGAATTGGCTTGCATTACCGTTATAGACAACTTTGCAAACAAGGTCTGTTCTGTGTTTTTATATAATTATTACGATCTGATTCTACAGTTCCTGTCGTGGCCGAATATGATGGTGTTCGTATACATGTACAACAACATTATAAAGATTAAGCTGATTGATATTCATACTTAATGTCTTACATGAATATTCATCGCGTAAAGGTTTAAAGTTACGTCAATTATATTATTAATTCAGACGATCTGAAAATGGCTTCCAGTTCGCCTCATCCTGGAGAATACGACAGTAAAGTGTTTAATCAACAATTTACTGAAGACACGTGGGTCTTAAAGGTGGTACCTTTAAACATGGTAATGCTAATGCGGATTGCCCATGTGGCCATTTCTTGTATTACTTTACTCAGCGATAAGCTACCCCTTTCTTAACGAACAACAATTAAATTTCTTTTCAGTGGTTCCTTTATCAAGGTTTTACTGTACTTCTGTTTTCCATTCTACTGGTATGACAATGCAGCTATAGAATTAGGGATCATATTAATCTCCACCAACAAACTCCAGCTCGCAGAGCATGTAATTAGAACATAGTCCTAGCTCCGGTGGCTCTGTAGCGTATGTCTGCCTTACACAATTACCTCTTGCACGCCCAGGAATTTGTTCCTCTTAATATATACCGTCTGCATCTACTACTTTAAATAGAAAACACTTCAAATTTCATTCAGCAAATACAGTCATGACGTCAAACAGTTTGGGTGCTAAAAAACACCCGAGATACGCTGTGTCTTATCTAGGTCTAAACTGTTTACAATGTTCACCCAAAGATGCCCCATTGCGAGCGGAAGGATAATAAATGGTTATTCAGTATTCTGCTTTCAAAATTGTGACGCCAGGCGTTTTCATTTTGCTATACTCTGTTCTATTGTACAATACGAGGATGAAGAAATTCTATTCAAACGTTTTGTATACTGTATCCCGACATGTGTTATGTATACAAGTAAACATAATGACTACCACATTTGCAAACAATTTGAATCCAGATAGTTTGGCGCGCAGACTGTATCTTATTCCAATAGTCAAACAATACAATACGAGTTATACCTTTTTAACCCTTTCGCTGCCAATGCCGGATCTGTGATTACCTATGCAAACAGTTTGAATCCAGATGAGACGCCGAGTAACTCGGCGTCTCATCAGGATCCAAACTGTTTGTTACTGTTACTATGTTTTTGAAACAAAAATGAAGAAAATCAAAAGAATGAAAATTTGTAGAAGAGTTTGGCACCGAAAGGGTTAACCCTTTCAGTGCGGGAAACCAGTCACTAATATCATTTAGAAAAAAATGTAAATCCAGATGAAATGCCTCCTAGAACAGCCCTCTTATCAGGGACTACACTGTTTGTCAAGTTATAAATTTCTTTTTTAAAACTCCCTGGTTATCCGCAGTAAGATTGACCTCTTTGACTTTTGGTACAGTCCGATTTACAATACAGCGGTAAAAGGGTTAAATAGCTTTCAGACGCCATCTTTGAGATAGTTTTGAGATTGCTCCAACTAGTTTAGCATATATCACGCTTAGCATGACGTATCTGTCATTTTTAAAATAACTTCGATACGGAGTAACTTGGCGTGTCATGGGGATCCAAGCTATTCGAAACTAAATCAGTATGTGTTTCAAAAGTTTGAACGAATTGGAAACAAAACATGCTACATATCGGTGTATGAGCACATACCATTTTATAGTTGATTTGAGAAACAAATTCGTCGTATGCAATAAAGCTGGATCCTAATAACCGTAATTCGCATTCCATGCAACATGGATCCTGATCAGCATCCATGTAAATCGAAACTATGATTGTGGTACAGTACCGTTTGCATATTATCGTATTTTGATTGCCCGTAGCACCACAAGAAACAATAAAGTTCAATTGCCATCTCTAACACAGACCCAATAAACAGTATACTGATCGTCTTGCTTGTCACACACTACGCACCAGTCCCAATACACCCAATAAAGATATCCCTGTTGGAATTTACGCTGGTAGGCTAAATGTCAAAACTGATTTCATGAACAGGGCTGGTAATGAAATAACTGGCGGAAATAATTTTGTCATCAGCGCTATGCATTGTTCAATTTGCTGTCCCGTATTACGACAATTGCAGCCATTATTTGAAGCATGTGGAGCATTTGGAGTTCCCTTATTAGAACGGACGTTGTCGTAAACATGATAAGTCTTCCCGGTTTCCACGTATGTCTGAGTTCTGAACATTTAAATATGTATTGTGCGAATATATTGGAATTTGTTTGGGAACAAAATAGCTTTAGAATCAGAATATATGTGACTTGAAACTAACTAATGCTAGAGAACATGATAAGGGACGAGTTGTTTGTATAGATAAAGATACTACGGACACCAACGGAAACGGGTCTGCAATGTATCGAACTGTCTCCTTAAAATCAATAGTGTGTACCGGAAGCACGTGGTTCGATGTACAATGTGCATGTACGTCACCTATAACACCGTAAACCTTCTCTTCCACGGATTGTTTTTCACTTTCAACTGACTCGTGTAGGCCACTGTTGCGAAAACTTAATTGATATACAAAGACTTAAACTGAACATCTCCGTTGATTTCCATTTAAATTATCGAAGTTTTCCGTTGCAAGAAAGAAGTTAGCTCTCTTTCGCTCTATGTATCTGCCTGCCTGTCTCTATCTCTGTCTGTCTACATGTCTCTGTCTCTCTGTCTCTATGTCTCTCTCTGTCTCTCTCTGTCTCCCTCCCTCTCTCTGTCTCTCTGTCTCTGTCTCTGTCTCTCTGTCTCTCTGTATGTCTCTGTCTGTCTCTCTCTCTCTCTCTCAATTTGTTTGAAACTCTGTCTAAAACATGTTGCTCTACGTCGGAGAGGCATTGATAAATTGCGCGAATTTAATCTTTTTCTATAATACTACGTTTATTTCTCCGTCAACTCTGTGCTTGGACAAATCGTTACAATCGTTCTGAAAGAGACCATTATAAGGAATGGTCGTCACAGGGTTTAGAAGAGAAACTATAATTCTAGTATTTAAGATACGAACCTTTACATATGACTACGTAAGCTTCAGCATGATTTTTAAATACAGTAAAACTCGACCGTTCTAAGTTTTAGTAATGGAGTTTAATTGTATGTCCTATAATAACGATAGAATGTCCACTAAGTGTGGGGTGGCTTAAACATTTAGAATGTTATGGTCCAAACCGTCATCAACATATTAAGCAGTTTGGGTCCAGATTAGACGCCTAGTTACTCAGTGCCGAATTTGAATTTAAACTGTTCAATAACCAGATTATTTATCTGAAAATTAATTTGAATAGTAATTCTAAAATAGATATAGACAGGTGGTTTCTGCAGACACGAACTTGATCCGCATGTCAAAGGTATAAGACCACATGAAGCGAATTAGAGAGTACATCTAATATCACTTAGAGTCGTCCAACGACAAATTCAATATTTGAACGAGCCTAGAGAAACACTTACGTTAATGCCTAAATTGAAAAGTATCACATTGTCAACAGGAGATCGCTATTCTCTGGCTTCTGTATTTGATTTTAATCCCATTTAAACTTCAGCACGCTGGGAACTATCCGTCTGCACCAGGAAACATTGCTCCCTTCATTTATCATAGAGTCTCGTCCTTAATTCTTATATATACGTCAGAGAAGATTAAACGTTTTATATCCTTAATTGACGCCCAGTTGCTCGGGCTCCGATCGGGATTCAAACACTTTGCAAATATGTTCAGAAACAGCACAGTGCGCGTTAAAGGCTGAAAAGGCGTCCTGTTTGCATAGAGCATCTGGTAAGGTTAAATATCAAAACCGCGTGAAAAGAGAAACACAAAGCGAAAGTCTTAACATTGTCAACTAAGCCTTCAATTTAGATAATAATTAAACTCTGTTTGAAATGTGTAAACAAGTTATGATTGGTGGACTCAGCGTGATGTCAATGTACAGTAAAAACTCAGACTAATGGGAGGACGTTGTTGATAAATGTAGAAGACTTTCAAAACAAGGGGCTCCTTAATGCATGGCGAAAGTAGTGCAGAAAGCTTCCATAACTTCCGACCTGCATTAAGCTACAGCCTGCTTTTAATATCCAGAGCTATACCTATTAGTGGTTGTCGCTTTTAGAAGATTCTACTGTAATATAGAGATGGACATATAATAACAAAGACAGTAAAACATATCTACAACGGCCATAGAAAACAGTCTTAGTGGAGGCCTTAACCCTTATACGTTGTGAAGTAATAATGTCTCTTCAAGTCTGATGCAGCTTTAGTTACTTTGCATTGTAACAAGCGTTTGCGAACGTAAAGACCGAGTGTCAGTCAGTTTGGATCCTGATTAGACGCCGAGTTACTCGGCATGTCAATTGGGTCCAATGTGTTGGCAAATGCGACCTATGTCGCGAATAGCGAGATAAGGATTAATCCATTTGCTCCCAGTGGATTCTTCCATGCTTATATATTGGATTAGTCCATTTTTTATCAAAGGGGTGCCTGGTCTAAATTTTCAATTTCGTTTTGTTTTATATTGAAATTCCTATCAGCAAACAGTGTAGACTCTGATGAGACGCCGCATTATGCGGCGTCTGATCAGTCTACACTGTTTGCCTACGTCCCATATATGGGATCGTGGGAGAAAATGAGTTAATATGTATTGTCATAATGTATGTTTGTCTTATTATTATTTGATGCCAGTATAATTTTATAAGAATATCAAACAATGATGGAGGAGAGAAGAATCAACAGTGAGAGAACGATTGACTGAACATAAAAAAAATTGGGATTCCTTTTGTAAGCAATTTAAATTCAGATAAGATGGCAAACTGTTCATGACAAACGGACTCGTAGTTGTATGAAAGACAGTGGTGGTTAGGTCTATTTCTACGCCGTGTAGGAGCTGTTTTATCATGATCTGCTCTGTTTTCTCATTATATAGTATAGATATGATGCTACAGTTTCTACCATGGCCAAAAATTCACGTGTCCATGTGTTATTATAACAATTATTCTAATTAGTATTCATAATACAACGCATGCAAAGTCTTGAGCGCGTGAAAACTTGTTGAGCTAGCCGACAGTTAACGTCAGACTCAAACAGTGAGGTTTATATAGATAATCGAATAAATGGAATTTCGTTTAAACCGGGAACTGCTAATGCAATTGCGACTCGATATTTGACCAGGATCGAGACAAAAGTTGCGCAAGCGGAAAATTTAAAACTGATATGTTTATTGCAATTGAGGAGTTTAGGGTCATATTTAATGGATTGGTTGGGCGGGAAATTGAACCGTATTAAAACGTGGAAGCAGTGAAATACAATACCGCTTTGAATAAACCCTTAACGCTTTTGAATGTGGCAACCAGTGTACTGCCATTGTACTGATCTAGGTATGTTGACTCATAGATAACCATTCTGGTCAGAGTCTATACTGTTTGTCATGCAAAATAAAATCCACTCGCAGTTTATACAATTTCACACTGAATGAATTCTATCTTTAAACGAAGCTGGACCATTCCACTTATACATTTCAGCATACAAAAGTTTAAGTTCTATTTTTGCATGAGACCAGAACAGACATTCCGCTCGGCCTTTGTCTGATGAAGCAGTTCGGTACGGGGAGTGGTGCTTTAAGCGCTTTATCGTTAGATGTGTAAGGTCTCATTTTGTTTATGGCTAAATGTATAAGGTTTCTTTCCTATTAAAGTCTTCCGACTGATTCAATGTTGAATGTTTGTAATACAACAAATCTATAATCAGCTCTCACAGTAATCTACACCAATTGAAAACTTAAGTACCTAAAATACTCTCGTTCGACTAAATTTAACAAAGCGGTGTTTAATTTTTGGATCAATTAATTATGTAAACCATTCTTAATTTACGTTACCCCAGCCGAGCGCTATAAACGTTCTATGCATTATTGAACGAGTCGTATTTAACCCACTGAATGCGGGGAACTGGTGTACTTGTATATGCAAACAGTGTAGACCCATAGTAGATGGCTCCTAGAGGAGCTCTCAAGATAAGGGTCTGCATTGTTTGTCATTCAAAGCCGTCGAGCCACATTTATCATTTCATACTGAATGGACTTCATATTTAAACACTGGTGGGCCATTGAATTGTGATCATTCAGCATTCAAGAGGTAAAAATACATTTGTCATTCCAATAGATACAATTCGTCCTTTGGGAGGGTGATTTCATTTTACGTATTTTAATTCGTGAACATGACAGATAGGTTTCTAAGAGTGATATCGATTTCACCTAATCAATAGACTTTATCTTTAGGATGTCGACGATTTGGTTCGCCTTGTACTATACAGTAAAGCCCCTCTGAACCACCGGCATTCTAGTAGAGAAGAATTTAGATACTTTGAGGCAGGTGGCTGCTTCATGCAGGGTGAAAGTCATTCAGAAAGCTCCTTTATGAGCTCTCTGCATGACTTTCATCCTGCATGAAGCTGCCACCTGTCTCAATGACCGATATTTATACTAACTGTACGTCCGGTTTAGAGAGACGTTGCTGTAAATGATGGCTATCGTTTGCTCTATTCCAAATTGTCGTTTAGCCTTTTATCATGTAGGAGCTGTCAGATCAGATTCTGTCAATGTTTCTTTATTAATTAACAAAGATGTGATCGAACAGTTTAGGTAATGGTCCAAATTACATTATTCCCATCACCATTGCAAAACTTCAGTTCACCTTTATCTGCTATCAGATTCGTATTTGAAAACATCTTGGGTACAGTTACTCGGCCTTTCATCAGGATCCAAGCTGTTTGATACTCGGTCAACAGTCCCTCAAAAGCTTATTCGAATCTGACGTAGTCACTGTTGCTCCAGATCCAAATGTACGCAGACATTATTTTTTTCACAGTGAGTTAATGTTTAATAAATACCCATGATATAACTACAGTAAAACATCTCTATAACGGCCACTAAATTGTGTTAATTAGTTGGTATTTAGGGCAGGTGGCTGCTTAAAGCAAGGTGAAAATAAAACAGAACGCTCCTATTTCACCTTGCTTTAAGCAGCCACCTGCCTTAAACACAAAATACTTGATGTACTTTAGTGGCCGTTATAGAGAGGTTTTACTGTATGTGCTACACGATTTACACGACTAAACGTTTTTAAATATGCACCGATTCTGAATGTGATATGTACCATACAACGATACATAGTCAGTGACAAACAGTAGAATGTCATTTAACTTGAACGTAACACCTAACTGCTGAATATAACTAAAATATTTCAATGACTTTATTATACCATTCGTAAGAACAATTAAAATGTGAAGGTAACTTTCATGATTGTGCCAAACAGTTTTTTTTTTAAGAGACGCCGAGTTAGAAGGCGTCCCATCTGGGCGCAATGTGTTGTAATGTTACGACGTGTATATGAGTATACGAGTAGCGTGCTAAAGGTGTGTATATAACAGGTATGTGGGTGTTGATGATGATGCTGATGATGATGATGCTGCTGCTGATGATGATGATGATGATGATGGTGATGAATGATGTTGGTGATTATGATAATGTTGTTTTTGTTTGTTGTTGTTGTTTTTGTTTGGAACTACATGTAATTGTACATTTACAAGTTTGATCATTTGACCAAAGTCTCTGACTAAAAGAAATGTTTGTTTTTTTCTTTTTTGCTTGTTTGTTTTGGGGGGTTTTGCCACATAAACCCCCTGAACATTTGTTCTCTTGCGCATAATTGTATATACATGTATTAAGTTGTTAAGATATACTTAAGATATATTATACATGAAATCAAAATTGTACATACCACATAAACATGACACATTCGATTGCAATAACTCCCTACTCAATATCAAATTGACATTTATCATCAATAACAAGAATCTTATTACCCAAAATTGAAACTAATGTCTCTCATATAAAAATTATATAAAAATGATAAACAGGAATTGAGGGTATTATATCTAATAACTAAGTTTGACGAGGAAATCACAGTCTTTTAGATAAGAATTAAAGTGATATATCTTTTGAAAACGAATAGTTTCATTTCATACAGTGGACTTATCCTTTAACTTGTGAATATTTGTGTTTAAAATAATGACCTCGTGATCTGTAGAATCAGATCTTTACAATTCAATAAGCGAACACAGCAGACACAATGCCTATGCAATCCGCTCTATGGGTAAACTATGCAAATAATGCAGATTGAGATAAGTCTCCGCGCGAGAAACAACTTCTAATTAAATTCCAAAAGAACTCGGGAGCTTTCTTCATTAACCCATTCAACCATTTGCTATTTTAGACCCAATCCCCATAGGTTATTTTAAGACCCCACCTCCTTGGATAAATATACCGAAAAGGAGCATTTACTAGAGAAAGGGAAAGTTTTAGAATTGCATAGTGTTTAAACCATTGTGATAAATAGAGCATCTCCTATTGTGCAGCGGTTTCAACAAGTGAGTTTTACAGGGTGTCAAAAGGCGTAAATATGAGGGATTGGGTTAAGTCACCTGGATCTTAACACGGATATGAGGGATTGGGTTAAGTCACCTGGATCTTAACACGGATATGAGGGATTGGGTTAAGTCACCTGGATCTTAACACGGATATGAGGGATTGGGTTAAGTCACCTGGATCTTAACACGGATAGTTTTCAAAAAGTGGTCGCTTAAGTCATGTTTTATTGTACATTTGCTGTAAATTATGGTGAGTCATTAATGCCAATGCTCGCGTCCCAGTCAGTAAGACAGATGTTATTGATGCTCACTATCATGGCGTGTCATTGCTGTTGTTGGTTTAATTTGTACCCTTAACCCTTTCCCTGTTCTATTTTTATTACAAATTTCAATACCTACTGATTATTCATGGACAAAATATTTAAAACTAGAACTGTAAGCCAAAGGCTAACGAATACCCCCCCCCCCCACACACACACACACACACACCTGTCTGCTTGTCAGAACACCTATCATCAATCCGAACATATGTACATACAGAAACATGAAGAGATTTAAAAACAATACATGCCCAAACCTAATTTATGTAATAAAAATGAAGAATAATTCAGAGAAACAAGACCCTTTCATGAGGTTTTTTGTCAAATCCAAAGTTCTAAAGCTAGGTACCTTTCTAGAAAAACATTAAGTTCAAGGACAATAACTCTGACAAAAATTATTCAACCAGACCCATATTTGAACTTAAGCTGTACCTCATCTAGATTTAGCTCTATGTCAAATATGAAGTTAATATCTCTAACCACTTCCAAAGAAAGACCGGAAAATTGAAAATTTGACAAAGAAATAAAGTTCAAGGGCCATAACTCTGTCAAACATTATTCAACCAGACTGAGATTGGGAATTAAGCTGTAATTCATCTAGAGTTAGCTTTATGCCAAATATAAAGGTAATATCTGCAACCACTTCCAAAAAAAGTCTGGAAAATCCCAAATTTGAAGAAAAAAATTAAAGTTCAAGGGCAATAACTCTGGAAATAATTATTCAACCTGACTGAGATTGTAACATAAGCTGTAACTTATCTAGATTTAGCTTTGTACTAGATATAGAGTTGATATCTCTAGTCACTTCCATAAAAAGTCCAGAAAACCGGAAAACATTGATAGGGGACTAAAAATGGGAGATAATTCCTGAAGTAGTGGTCCGATCATAATGCAAATATGCGGTGCAAAGGTTTATATGGTCATATGGCTATACATGAACTTTCAACAAAATTGAAGCAAAACTGTAGAAGAAGAAGGCCGGACAAAATTGTGTCCACGGACGGACAGACGGACGGACGGACAGACGGACGGACGGACGGACAGACGGACAACCTGATTCCAGTATACCCCCCCCCCCTTCGTTGTGGGGGTATAATGAAAGATGGAAGGTGGAACAGTGTAGCCATTTTAGAAAGTAAAGACATAGATCTTTGAAATTCTATAAGCAAACAGATTAGACCCTGATCAGACGGCTCCCCTAGGAGCCGTCTGATCTGGGTCTACTTTGTTTGCAAATGCGTGAAAACACGTTTATATGAGGGAAAGTGTTAATCCGCTGGCTTATTTGCAAACAGAGTAGGCCCAGATTAGATGACTCCTATAGGAGCCGTCTGATAAGGATATACAGTTTGCTTATAGACGATCTTAAATCCGATTCTATACGATATGTCATAGCCGATAGCCACACATCCACTTGTTTTGCACAACAGTATATTAACCATTCGCTTGCTATTCACGTCAATATACCTACCTGTAAATAGTGAAGACCCAGATGAGACAGCTCCTGCAGGAGCTGTCTCTTCAGGGTCTGTACTATTTATTAGTTGATTGTGCAACCAATGCACTCCACAGCAGTGACTGCACAGCGAAATACTCGTACACAGTGAAGGTATATGTAATTATACAACAGGGCATGGGTAAAGAAGGGAGAAACGTATTTTAAAATTCAGCTAGAGAAGAGTTAAGATAATTAGTTAATTAATAAAAAGTATCATACTGTATGTATACTGGGTAATGAATGTCATGAATATTCAACAAGTAAACTAATGGCAGTTTTACAATCGGAAAAGAGCTGAATTCTTTTGAGTGGTCGCACAAGAGGTCTACCGTGGTAACAGTGTTGCTATAAGTCAGTAGACGAATTGCAGTCTTCGTTCTACAGCATCTGAAGGCTTTCGAGGGAGCACCACTGTTGTAACTACAGAAACTCCAGATAAGATATAAACAATTTCAACAATAGATCCTTTATTTCTCCATCAAACCCTACACTGTGAGTGGTCAGAGGATAGGGTTTGGTGGAGAAACGACGATTTTAGTATTTGGGTACACACCTTTGTTGAACCGCAAATTTCACGCCACCCATTTTTCACACGTGTGAAAAATGGGTTGACGCATTTTTCACACGCGTGAAATTTGCGGCCCCATTTTTCACATATGTGAAAAATGGGGCCCCATTTTTCACAAAACCCTGCTGTGAAAAATGCGGTAGCACTTTAACCCCATTTTTTGAAGACCTACTAATACCAACGCATTTTTCACATATATGTCAATAGATGGTTTTGCTATTGTTGATACGAGAGATCTTAAACAGACATCAGGACATTGAATTAGTATCGAATAGGGTAGCTTTGTCCCTGAATGACAGTAATATCCCCTGAGTCGACCCTCGTTATCTCGAACTTGGGTCAGTCGAACTTCTGCTTATGCCGAAATCCACGAAAATCACTGCAAATTGAGCTATTGCAAGCAATTCTGATCCAGACCAGATACAGAGCTACTCGGCGTCTGGTCTGTATATAAACTGCTTGGGATTCTGTTTTCATTTTCAAAAATGCAAATGAAGCATGTGTATTTGACCAAAAAGAAATTTTAAAAAGTAATGCGGTACCCGTGCATTGCGTGTTGAAACATCATTTATCATGGAGTTCTTTTAAGTCGAACTTATATTGAAGTTCGCAAAGAGTTCAAGCTAATGAGTGTCGACTGTACTGTAGTATATGGTGACACAAATTATGATATAAGGAATTATCCAATTACCGAATATATAAAATAAAAGAACCCGAATAAGCATATGTGCTTTCGGTTCGATCCATTTCGACCTATTTCATATTATCACCGTTATTGTCATATCATACTGTTACATGTATTCAAAGTGGAAATAAATATGTTTGAACTAACTAAACTTTGAAGGAAAGGTGAACCATCCAAATTTTGTGTCAAACTTGTTGCAGAGAATATGTATTCGTCAGGATTAAGTAGTCATGACGACAAACACGTTCACAGTACTGTAAATGAGCCTTATTAGACAGGTGACCGCTTGGTACAGGTCGGAACTATTGCAGAACATGGGAGCCATGAACGTTCTGCATTACTTTTGTTCATTTGAATAATCGTTGTGGGCAGATTTCATTTTACATGTATTTTGAAAATAATATTTTAACCTTTATCACGCTAAGTGCGACCGTGCCGCTTTACTGCAGATGAGACGCCAAGTAACTTTGGTCTCATTTGCTGCTTAATACCCAGCCAATAGCTTCCTAAAATTGAGCAAATCAGTTGATATTCGAAATATGAGTAGCCGTGATTTTGGACTGACGAATATTAAATCAGAGTGATAAGGGTTAAGTTTTGATGCATTATGTACAGTTGACTCACGTTACTTCGAACTGGAATAAGTCGAACTCTTGCTTACATCGAATCGGCGTCTCACTTGGTTCCGTACTGCTTTCGATGCCCGTATTCATTTTACACAAGGAAAACAGCATATGTGCATTTGTTGTCTTATTGTTTATTGAAAAACCGCCCATCGCCAATTTCGAAAATATAATCAAGGGTTCAGATGATTTCGAGGTAATGAGAGTCGCTGCATGTCACTTCGTTAGTCGATCGCTCTATTGGATTTTTATTACTACTTTACATTGTGACAAATTGTCCATACAATTAAACATTAAACTAATATCTATGCATTGCTTTTATTTTAATAGTACTTATGCTGCATATTTTAGTAATTCGGAATTTAGGTAACTTTTAGTCATATCCCTTAAGATGTTATGGACTTGATGACGTCTGCAAACAGTTTAAGGTCAAATGCCGAGTGACTTGGTGTGAGATCTGTGATTCAAATTGTTTGACATCCACATTCTTTTCTCCCAAGAGATTTGGCATTCTCACAAACAAGATGTGTTTGCGAAACACAATAATTTCGGTGGGCCTGCGATTTCCGACAATGCTAAAGTAAAGATAAAAAAAACAGATAAAAGACGAAGTATGGTAACTGAAATAATCCTTTTCACAAGAAACATAATGATGTCAAACTATAAGAACTATCGACAGTGTACATATCGTCGCCGGCAACAATGTATGTCAAAACAAGCGGTACATATTGTCGCCGGCGACAGTATGTGCCGAAGTTGTCGGCACCGGCGACAATACGTGCACAAGGGTTACGCCACTGTCATATTGTCGTTTGTCAGGAAATCAAAATTATAGTAGTCGGTGGTTTACGATACAACAGTGTAATTGTGCCAATGATAATCAAAAGCTCTGCATTGTGTCAACTGTTTTGACAGGATCACATATCCGTCCGGCTGTTTGTCGTTTCATCCATATGTATGTTCTCTGTCGTCAATTTGTTCCTCGTTAAAGGCGTTTGACATTTTGTCGGCAGAAATACCCTTAAACAGCACCATAACCGTCGTCACATATTGTCGCCGACGACAATTTGTGCAGTTCAGCATTAAAATGTGCCGAAAACTTCGGCACATATTAATGCCGTCGACAATATGTTCCATTTGTTTCAGCAGAGATGGTCGCCGGCGACACTATGTACAGCGGCAACAAGATGTGCGCCAACACGGGGACATCAAATGCAGACACAATCATAATGCATATTAAATATGTGGACGCTAAAGTATTAACAAGGAACTCCAAATACGTTTTCCCACGTGACCCATAATTATATTTTAATCAAATAAGTATATTGAGTAAGCACCCAAATCAACTTCTGAATTGTAATACAAATCTGGCATTTCGATCCCTGCGACCTTGGTCTATAACCGAAATGACCAAAGACATTTGTCCACTTCAATATATTCTCACGTGTGAAAAATGGGTCGCGTGTTTTGAAGTGAATATTTTAGAACATCGTCTCGACGCATTTTTCACATATGTGAAAAATGCGTCGGGCTTTGAAGGGGGGTATAGGAACAAAACGCAATTTTCACAAATTATGTGAAAATTGGGGCCGCAAATGTCACACGTGTGAAAAATGGGTGGCGTGAAATTTGCGGTTCAACACACCTTTATCTGTAGCTCTGTAAATTTATGGGGCGAATCTGTGATGACCTTTACAAACAAATTTAATATAGCCGAGATGCCGAGTAACTCGGCGTCTTATCAGGATCCAAACTGGTTAACACTCTGGTAGGAAATATCAATAGAAACGGAAGAAGAAAATAATTTGTAAATGCTATCAAAAGTTTGAAAATTTAGTTACAACGGTTTTGCACTGAGACCTTGAATTGTGGCGGGTTCGTGCATGCAGTCAGAGCAGACATAAATATATACGGAAACCTGATAAAATGATATTACAGTTCCTTTGATACTGTGCTTGCGTTGGAATTGAAGTCAACATTATACATTCAACCAGTGCAGGAGACTTGCATATACAGTGACCCTACTCCAAAGCGACAGCAGAAAAAGACCACGAATTACTGGACTTTACAATAGGGGATATCTAAATGTAGGATGGATGGAATACAAAACAATCTTTGCATTTCTTCCAGCATTTATCAACCGCCAATGAACCTGATACAAATGTTTACATTGTACAACAGAACCCCTCTAAAGCAACCACTTAATGATCAGAATTTGGTCATTGTGAACAAAAAAAGGGTGATCGATTAATACAGGATAAAAATACAGTAAAATCTCTCTATAACGGCCACTAAATACACATCAAGTATTTTGTGTTAAATGCAGGTGGCTGCTTAAAGCAAGGTGGAAGTAAAACAGAACGCTCCTATAGGAGCGTTCTGTTTAACTTTCACCTTGCTTTAAGCTGCCACCTGCCCTAAATGGCAACTAATTAACACAATTTAGTGGCCGTTATAGAGACGTTTTACTGTAATCCAGGAAACGCCTGTGGATATTTCTGCATAACTTGCGTCCTGCATGAAGCAAGCTCCTTGTTTTAAGACCCAGATTTATGCCTCTTATAGATGGTCGCTTTAGACAGGTTATACTGTATTTACTACGTGATCCATCAGTAATCAGTTCTCTACACACATTATCGAGACGGGATGCATGTTACACCATGCCGACTATCTATTCCATAATCCCAAAGGGAGCAAAACACAAAGCCTACATCCATTTTATATGTTCAGGAGATAGAAATGGTCTGCGTGTCTCCCTTATCTTTAGCTTGCTGTGCAAAGTTTCTTATCCAGACATCCTCTGGTAAATCATTAACAGAATTGACCTTGTTCATATAGTCCATTTAAAAACGACCGGGATATTATAATCTGGATCCTGATCAGACGCCGAGTTACTATGCGTCTCATCTGGATCCAAACTGTTTGCCACGTCTGTATTACAGTACTCAATAACGCGCTACAGATTCATATTGCAGTATGCACTGGGTTGTTCGGAATGCCATATGTACATATGAGACTATGATTGCGGCTGCAGACACATGCATCCATACGAGACGAATTATAGTTGAGAGCATCATTAGATGCCACAGTGATATAGTAGAACCAATAAGTGAATAAACATCCATGTCTATAATTGAAAGTGGTTGCTTAATGCAAGTGGGGACTGGTTGCATTGCTCTCGTCCCGCAATAGACCCAAAATTAAATCAGTTTTCATACTTCCTTTCAGAGGTCGCCGTAGATATACTGTTAAACCACATTCACTCGAATGTTAGTAAAGAAGAAATGAGATCTTTAGGCAGGTGCAGGGTGAAAGTCATACAGAAAGCTCCTAGATATAAATATATATATGGTCAGAGTCTGCTCTGTTTGCTAATGGTATAATATAGATCTGATTCTACATTTTCTGCCCGAGCAAATGTCATGTCTTTAAATTAAAATATTTAATTAATATCAATGATGTCATGATTTCTTAAATAAATAGTGAACATGTAAAGGCCGTTAAAGGGTTAAGTCAGAATAAGTCACTTCCAAAATATTTGCATGTTTAATCATAGATGCGACACTGGCAGTGAAAGAGTTGAGACCCTGGTTGCACTCGTTAAATCCGTCGACAAGTCCTTATCTAACCAAACACTACAGTAAACTCTATCTACAATGACCACTCATAAAAAGGGTTTTCTATGTCTCTAAGACGTGTAGTAGCTTACTGTAGCTAGCCGCTTGCTTTTAATTGTAATCGTTTATTTATCATTAGAGAGTGTTTTTCCTAATGAGAATCTACCTTGCATGCTCTCTAAATCTGTGTGTCCTGCTAATTGGTTTCCTTTGGTTTTATCGTTGATCTCTATTGCAATTTGGACTTTAGATATCTCGTACAAGAATTATCAAATGATTATGACATTTGTTGCATTCTTTCTTTGATTATAACCCCATTGAACTAGTTATGTTAAGAAATTAAGGAAATGAAAAATATCAGATCAATAAAGCACATCTCATTAAAATATAAGCGAAATAACAGAGTAATCCAACTGAATGCACCTAATTTCTCATTTGGTGTAACTTTGTGTTTTTAACTGTCAATGGAGACAGTTTACAGCTGAACAATGCCCCTCATTTTTAAAATGCAACTGTTTACAAAAAAAGTACGAAATAAACCAAATATGGGAAACGAGTTGAGTCGTATTTGTAAACAAACAGCGAGCGTCAAACTCTTCTCTAGCCGTCACATCCTGGTCTATTCTGTTTGCAAACGCGTGAAAACACGTTCATATAAAGGAAGACACCCGTCATATACTTCTAATAGTAACCGTTTATTTATCATTATAGAGGTTTTTTTCCTAATGAAGAATCTACCTTGAATACTCTCTCAAAATATGTAGGTCCTACTATTTGGTTTCCTTTGGTTTTATCGTTGATCTCTATTGCACTGCTATAGCAATTTGGACGTTCCATATCTTGTACAAGAATTATCAAATGATTATGACATTTATTACATTCTTTCTTTGATTATAACCCCATTGAACTATTTATGTTTAGAAATTAAGGAAATTGCGCTTTTTTAAATATCAGATCAATTAAGCACATCTCATTGAAACATATGAGAAAGACATGTAACCGAGTAATCCAATTGAATGCACCTAACTTCTCATTCGGTTAAACTGTGTGTGTTTAACTGCCAATGGACACAGTTTACAGCTGAACAAAGTCCCTCATTTTTTATATACAACTGTTTACAGAACAGTACAAAATAAACCAAATGTCGGACACGAGTTGACGTGTATTTGTAAACAGCGAGCGTCAAACTCATCTGTAGCCGCCACACCCGTCTGCACTGTACTACAATATAATATGTCTGCAGCAACCATATGATGAGGAAATAGGACTGTGGATAACAGTAGATGGTTGTTTAACCCATTCTCTCATATTGACGACTTTTGACGACTCCGTAAAAGTCACTGTGTGAAACCATTGTGATAAATAAAGCATTTGCTCCTATAGGAGCAAATGCTCTATTTATCACAATGGTTTCAAACTACACAATTCTAAAATTTTCCTTCTTTCTAGTTAATGCTCCTTTTCGGTAAATTTATTCAAAGAGGTTGTATCTAAAAATAGCTTATGAGGTGATGGGTTAATACAGAATGAAGGTAATGCAGAAAGCTCCTAGAGCTACCACCTGTCTTAAACCAAAACATAATAATCCTGATTTTTCGCGGTCGTTATACATAGATTTCACTGTATGTAGCCGTCCAAATGTTCATGTTTTATCTGTTCATACTGTATGGAATCTATCCTTATACAACATCGGGTCGTTTTTCTTTGAAATATCTTATTAAACAATATTATATTACTTAACTATTTCACTGCCAATGTCGCATCAACCTATGCAAACAGTTTTGATCCAGAAGAGATACTGGTTACTTTGAGTTTGATAAGGATTCTAAATATGTTTACTGTAGTTATATGTTAAAAGTAACGGCGATAAAATTAAACAAATAAGAAGCAGACGACAAATTTTGCTTACGACAATATTTGGCAGCGAAAGAGTTAAACCGTTGGATATTATCATATTATAAAGTAAACCTATTCTAGAACGACCACTAAACCGAAAAAATAAATCTTGGATATTAATACAGAATGGCAGTGAGATTGTAGCTGAATGCAGGCGCATGTTAATCAGAACACTTTATAAGGAACTTTCTTACTTTCATTCTGCATTAATCAAAACACGTCCGCTCAAACCCAATGTGTATCCATTAAGTTGTCGGTATAGAGAGGAGTCACTTTACATACAACTAAATTCGGTGTATATGCAGGCATTAAATCGCAATATAGATATGACAGTGCATAAAACTGTAAACGAAACAAAAGCATCAGACCACCCAGAACAGATTTAAAGGCATTTCGGATGAATACAGTAGAATACTGTGCCTCCTGGCTTCCTTTATGCTGATAGTAATCGCATCTGTCATATTAATATTATTTCCGCATGTTGTGTTGCAACAAGATTAAGTCTAAACAATCTGATCAAATTTGCAAGTCTTGCTCTAAGGCGTGATTGTCCATAGTCAGCAGTCGATAAGATACACGAGACTCACTTAAAAGTTTCAACATAATGACTATGGGTGTTTTCAAATCAGGTAAAGTTCTGCTTAATTCCAAGATTACAAATACTGATTATTGTTATGTAAATGTACTTCTCACTCTAGTAGGATTTAGCATATATAAATCACATTTTCTTGGCAACAACTGGACTCTTGAATGTGATACATGTATATGTAAAGTTTGTATTTATGAATTCAAGATATTACTTGAATTCCTGATCTATAAAAACACAAACAATTCATTTGTTGCAAAATTTAACATTTTTGAATGTTAAGCAAACTTTGAAAGTACAGTAAAACCTCGATTATTCGAATTTTCGGTATAGAAGAATTTAGACCCTTTTAGGCAGGTGGCTGCTTAATGCATGGTGAAAGTCATGCAGAAAGCTCCTAGAGGAGCTTTCTGCACGACTTTCACCATGCATTAAGCTGCCGCCTGTCTTAAAGATCGATACTAATGCGTATGTTAGTGTTCGAATAATCGAAGTTTTACTGTATATATTTTTTTATACTGATGCGTGAACTTTTTATTTAACAAGTACGAAAACCTATATTGTCATAAACAACCTAGTAGGACAATGGTTATAGTGTCGTTGTTATTTTGATAACAAACGAAGCCTAGGCTTCACCAAACAATGTTTCTGCTTAATTCCGAGCCGTCTGATCAGGGTCTACTCTGTTTGCTAATGAAATTATACAGATTTTATTCTATGGTTTCTGCGATGGCCAAAGCAACATTTGGTCATATGCTATTATACACAAATGTAAATATTCCGCTATTAAATATGCGTCTTGTTATTTTTTCTTGCATTAATAATCACAGGAGCAGTCTGATCTGGGTCTACTCTATTTACAATGGCGTATTTATGGAGTATCGGGTTATTAATCATTGGGTAAACGGTTAAGCTACCAACTGCCATAAGACCCAGAATCAGTTTGGTTTCAGTGGCGTTTGTATAGAGAGATTTGGTTTATATAATGTCGCCATGTTATAACCAACCGAACCGAATAACGAACCGATGTATCATTTGGACTTATATAGTTAACCCTTCTCTTGCTATTCACGTCAATATACCTACCTGTAAATAGTGAAGACCCAGATGAGACAGCTCCTGCAGGAGCTGTCTCATCAGGGTTTGCACTATTTACAAGTTGATTGTGCAACCAGTGCACTGCACAGCGAAATACGTGTACACAGTGACGATATAAGTAATTATACAACAGGGCATGGGTAAAGAAGGAGAAATGTATTTTAAGATTCAGCAAGAGAAGGGTTAATATCATCCCACCAAAGATGCACTATTCAATCAGTGTCTATATTTGGACAAATATGTAAACAATATCAGAACCATGTCGACATGTAGTGTGGTCACAGAGATGAGTCTATATTGTCAGGTGTTTAACGGAACTGAATCTAGTGGACATTAAAATCTGTCTATAACAGCAGTTGATAAAATGTCTGACTCTGGGTATTTAAGACAGGCAGTTGCTTAATTCTTGACAAACGTTATACAGAAAGTTTGTATTTATTCAATATACGGTAGTGCCTCACTAAAGAAGCCATTTAATCAATAAACATAGACGTCTGAAAAATTTGAGTTGCTTAATGCATAACAAAAGTAATGCAGAAAGCTCCTATGGAAGCTTTCTGCATAAGGGTTGGCCTGCATTGTGCGTGTATTCAAAATCCTTTATTAAATAACAGTGTTTTCGGTGTCCTACTGTATGTGTTGTACATATGACTTGTATCCAGCAGGCATTCGTCTCCGGTGACATTAATCTGCAGCTCTTGTGAAAAAACAATACCTGCTAAAATCTGGATCTAGTGCAAATGTGGCTGCATCAGATTCGATTAAGCTATTGAGAAACCAACGGTAAACAGCTTGGATCCTAATTAGACGCCGAGTTATTGTACGTCTCATCTGGATCAAAACTGTTTACAATTACGACTGAGATCTCGGTTAGCGGGATAAGTATTAATACATTCGTATGCATGTATTGCTGATGGTTTAGTCTGGCTCAGTTATTATATATAAAATATATAAGAATGAAATATTAATGGACCGGTGGTATTTACACACTGTTTGTCTGTGCACTAAACACTAATTACATTAAGTCATTTTATATGCGTTTTTGTTGGCTTTAAGGCTTGTTCGTGGGTTGCAGACTATGTCGTTGACAACACAAGCAAGCATTTTAGGCTAAAAACCCATGTTGTATTGTTTATATTGTCTCTTTAGTGCTAAAACTAGAGACAACTGCTTCTATTTGACCTACTTCTATTTGACAAGCTTACAGTATTGCCTTATGCCTTTGTTAAAAGTTTGTGTAATCGCTAGCATGTTATGGGTGAAATCGTTTGGATTTTTAAGAGATCCCGAGCAACTCGGCATTAATGTGGGTCAACACCGTTTGACACTCTGAGACCCATCTACAGCGACCATTAGATCTCAATATCAAAGATCTTAAGACATGACCAATGCTTTTTGATACTTTGAAAATGTGTTGTTGAAAAGAAATACAAGATAAATCAACTCTGATAACTTAAAGTGATAGTCTCTACCACATTTTCAATAAAATTAAAGCAGGATGTTGGCTGTGTCCAATTAATCTTATGTGTAGACTGCTAATTTGAACTTATATTGAAACATGCCCCTGTGGTAAAAACATAAAACATTTTCGTCGATAACTATATGTTTTGCTATAGAATAAAATATCGACCTACATGTACAAATGTATATCGTAACCTTCCTGTAGTGCACGAGCAGTAAGTGTCAGTATTAAAGCTTGAAAACTATATAGGACCTTGCTATAAAAATAGTTTCTGCTAAAATACGGATCTGATACATTTGTTTACTACATCCTATTTAAACCAACTATTCAGAAACTGTTGATCCAGTGTCGAACAGCATGTACAGTAAACCCTCTCTATAACGGCCACTAAATTATGTTAATTAGTTGGCATTTAGGGCAGGTGACTGCTTAAAGCAAGGTGAAAGTAAAACAGAACGTTCCTATAGGAGAGTTCTGTTTTACTTTCACCTTGCTTTAAGCAGTCACCTGCCTTTGACACAAAATACTTGATTTAATTTAGTGGCCGTTATAGAGAGGTTTTACTGTATAGGCTTTTACACGACGGTGTCAGACAGTATGTATCCTGGCGGGATGTTGAGATACTTGTAAAATGGATATCTGATTAACCCTTTCCCTCATATAAACGTGTTTTCACGCATCTGCAAACAGAGTAGACCAAGATCAGACGGCTCCTAGAGGAGCCGTTTGATCAGGGTCTACTCTGTTTGCTAAACAAATTTGATAGAACTGTTTCTTTGCTTTCTAAAAATGTCTACAATGGTCCACCTTCCATATTTCTTTATAACTATTTTGTTAATGAATATTCAGTAGGTATTAAAATTTGGCCTAAATATAGAACAGGGAAAGGGTTGATCAGCACAGTATATTCCATGTATAGCCGTTTGATAAACAAACACATACATGTATGTAAAACTGCAACTATCAAAAATTAAAAAGCAACACTTACAAGTACTCGGAAAATTTAAAGTATCCGAAACTCTTCACTGGCATGACTCAGTGTCAACACGTGTATCAGGTTTTCACGCAAGAATGTTGTTAAGTTCATATGTGAGTGTACTTAGCACTTAACACAAAATGTTTGTGACATCATCATGACTTCACAAGTGTCCTAACCGTTATGACATGTATGAGTTGGGTACTTCCATAAAATATCCATCTAAAGATATACACTTCTTTTCTAAAGTCACTTCTTTTGCACGAAACCCTTTAATTGTTTTACAAATGTTAAAATGTTGCCAGGACAAACAGGAGGAAATCAAACAGAGCAGGTCCTAATCAGGCAGCTTCTCTTCGGAAATGTCTCATCTCGTGTACTCTGTTTGCAAAGGCGTTACCAATTAAATGGATAAGAAGATATCAATAGAATAGACGATTACCTGCACAGTGCGTTAAAGGGTAAATATATAGTACTCTGACAAATGAAAGCGTTATCACCATGTACTGTCATCACAGACACCGATGTTTGCGTCTGCCCCCAAACTTAATTCCGTCTCAATTACCTGTTTAGCTACCTTATAACACGTTAATAAAAACATTTCTCACCTTTTCACACGCACTTATCCGGTCGGTTTCGCAACTAGGTGTCAATTATAGCGGAAGAAATCAACATGACATTAGACCGTGTCATTTGTATACTTAACCCCTTACACAGCAGTGGAAAAAAGATGTATACTCAACTTTGGATCTGATGCAATTTTCCTACTTCAGATTCGATCAAGCATTTGTGAAACTATTGACCGAGTGCCAAGCAGTTTGGATCCTGATGAGACGCCGAGTTACTCGGCGTCTCATCTGGATCCAATCTGTTTGAAAATGCCAGTTAAGTAGCTGATAACAAGATAAGGGTTTAACTTAACAAAATGACTGCTAATCCTATTAGTACTTTTAGTATTGTTGTTTTGAAAATCCGTTCCGGGCGTTCTACAGAAACAACATTATCTTTTCCGGAGAATGGGGTAAAAATATTTTCATAATAGGCCAAAACAGACTGGACGTGATTTGAATAAACAGCAAACAAAGGCGATTATATCTGACACTCTCTGAGAAAACAGAGCATGCTCCTCGAGACGTCACTGTTTGTGTGTTAATCAAAATCAAAATTAACCCCTCTTCCTCTTAACCCTTTCCTTTGCAAATATTTGCATTTGTAAACAGAGTAGACCCAGACCAGACGGCTCTTATTTGATCAGAGTCTGCTCTGATTCCTCATGCCGTGATATAGATCAATGTATAAAGTCTTTGTCAGAGCAAACTAAATCAATACCTACTGTAACTCTGATCTGGATCATTTTTTTCTCATTGCAATTCGTTCACACTTTTGAGAAACTATTTGCCGACTTTAAAGCAGCCTGGATCCTTCTAATGAGCTGCCGCTTTACTCGTCGTCTAATTTGGATCCAATCTGGTTATATAGGTTATCACGGATACGTTCGTAGCATGCTAGAAAGGTTAACTGGATAATGGCGAACGAACTCGCGATTACAAACAGTTTGGATCAAGATTAACTCGGTTAACTCTTTCGGCGCCAATGTCGCCTGTTGGCACCATTGAAAACAGTGCAGTCCCAGGTCAGATGCCGCCTTTTCAAGGCGGTATCTGACCTGGGACTTCACTGTTTTCTGTATTATTTTAGCCCAAGCATACAGGTTTTTAAAAACAAATGTTTTACTAATATACCTTTATTATTTAGTTTAGAATTATATCTAATATGAAATTATCATTGCAGACGACACTTTTAACTTTGGCGCCAAAAGAGTTAATAGTTTATCACAAGCTTGATCGATTCGGAAGTAGTCAACACTGCACTAGATCCTGGTCCCTGCAAACTTCGAGCTGATATATGTTTAACCCTTTCCCTGTTCTGAGTTTATTATTTCAATACCTACTGAATATTCATGGTAAAAATAGTTATATCTAATGAAATATGGAAGGTGGAACATTGTAGCCATTTTTGAAAGAAAAGAAACAGATCTTTCAAATTCCACTAGCAAACAGAGTAGGCCCTGATCAGACGGCTCCTCTAAGAGCCGTCTGATCTGGGTCTACTCTGTTTGCAAATGCGTGAACACACGTTTATATGAGGGAAAGGGTTAAGAGTAGTGTAAGGACTAGAGTTATGTCATACATGTAATTACTATTGTGTGATATCATTAGGTAGAGTTGCGCTGAAGTAGATGTTATTACAGCTAACAAGTAAATGTGTTTATTAACAGAACAGGACATCGCTTATGTCGCTTCCCCTTATCCAAATATATTACATTTCCCTATACCCATATACATCAGAGTGGCAGTGTGCAAATTTTATGCATTCTATATTTGTATACATGTAATTTTGAACACTGAGAAAGAGAAATAATTAAATAAATATCACATTTTCCTTTACCCACATATATTACATATTGTTATTCACCTAAAACCATACCTGTTAAATATTCAAGTAAGAAATAATGACATCGTGAATACAGTTTTGTATTTATTAGTGTGTCCCTGTATAAAATCATGGGAATTGTTTGCTTTGACAAAAACTGTACAAAATCAAATCTATATCATATTATAGACACACAGGGTAGACCCTGATCAGACGGTTCCTAAACCGCAGTACATGTATGCACGTGCATTTTGCTGATAAATGAAAATGCTATTTCTATTTTATTTATTTAATTATTTTTGTTCCTACAAAAACTCGAAATGCAAATGCTTTAATTCATATAAGTCAAGCAATTATTTTATTGGCATTAAACATTAACATAATGGTTTTAGCAAAAGCAAAACAATTCTACTATACTACATGTAGACTGAGTATTGAATACACGTTCTGCTTCTCAGTAATTGTTTGGTTTGCATATTTTTTTTCCTTTTAAAATCGCTGTATAAAATGCCAAAGACGCTCAAGTTTTGTTCTGATGCTATTCTGATTCAACCAAGCTTTCGAACACCATCTGACAACGTGTCATGACACACTTTTGAAAAACGAGTAATCTGGGTCCAAACAAATTGGAGTTACTCGGCGTCTCGACTGGGCCCAAGCTATTTGAAACGAACTGTTTGCAAATAGCCAGATAATGGTACGTAATACTACTACATTTGTAGTTGCATGACCTTAACCCTTCTTCCGCTAAAGGCGACCTTATTCGCCTTTTTTTTAAACAGCTTGGATCCTGATGAGAAGCCGGGTTACTCGGTGTCCTCGGTGTCTCATCAGGATCCAATCCGTTTGGCATTCGGTCAATTTTCTTAAAAGCTGAAAGTAGTTAATATGGCAAATTGCATCAAATCCAGATTTGAGCAAACTCTATTAGTTTACAGTGCGGGTAGGGTTAAACACGCTACACGAGTACTAAATATAGCATGAGAGTGTGTTTTATACATTCCCTAGAAAAAAAATGTTTGTATTTGAATAACGTTGTTTAGAGGCGTGATTGTTCAGATAACTCTGTATCCTGGCCGGACCCCAATGGATTTCTAACACAAGCTCCCGTATCACACAAACTCATTTGTCATTTGAAAATTATATGAGACAAATATTTCTCCTGCTGTTAAAATGTCGTCTGTTCCCTGTCGTACCCTGTGTCAAGATAGCATCCCTTCTCTCGCTATGCTAATCTTTCGCTCAAATATCAGTCTGCATCGTGTTTTCAATATCGCACAATTTGTTCAGTATTCAGAGAGACAACTGTCGACTTGTCAAACACCTTGTATATGGATCAGACGTAGATTTATTGGATAGGCGTGTGACCTGGGTGCACAGAGTTAGTCTGTTATATGCAGTCGACTTTCGTATCATAAGTGTGAAAGATTAAAGTGAAAAGGGCTATTTAGGTCAGGTGATTATTAAGGTTTAAAGTATTAGCACTGATTTGAAATTCAAATAAATTATGTCAAATTGTTAAAAATACAACCCGCTGAGGCACAATGTTGGAATTCAAATAATGTGTTGTTATTTCCTTGGTCTGAAGGTTAACCCCTTAATCCATGAATATTCATAGAGGAAATTTATGATATCATGAATATTAATTAGCTGAATGTTTATATCCGGTAATAATATATAGACACAGACATTGTTGACTACGGCTGCGACTATAGGAACAGACATATATACAGCTACAGGGACAGTCTGGTCTGGGTCTGCTCTGTTTACAATGTGTTAACCCTTTCCTTCATATAAACGCATTTTCACTCATTTGCAAACAGAGTAGACCCAGATCAGACGGCTCCTATAGGAGCCATCTGATCAGGGTCTGATCTGTTTGTTAATGGAACTTTGTAGATCTGTTTCTTTTATTTACTTTCTAAAATGGCTACAATGTTCTACCTTCCGTATTTCATTATAACTATTTTGTCCTAGAGTATCCAGTAGGTACTGAAAATTGGACTAAATATAGAATGGGGAAAGGGTTAACCCTTTCCTTGTTCTATGTTTATTCCAAATTTATATACCTATTGAATAAACAAGGACAAAAAAATTATAATGGAATATGGAAGCTGAAATATTGTAGTCATTTTAGGAACTAAAGAAACAGATATCTCTAATTCCATTAGCAAACAGGGCAGACCCTGATCAGACGGCTCCTATATGAGCCGTCTGATCTGGGTCTACTCTGTTTGCAGATGTGTGAAAACACGTTTGTATGCGGGAAAGGGTTAAAAGCGCGTGTATGCAGTTAGGGCTAAATGTGTTCAGTTTAGGATAAATCATTTTGAAATACATGTACATTATTTTTATATACATGTACATACATATGTCTTGCCATTTCATTCTTCATATATTTTACCAGTTCTTTGTTAAATAATGAGTGGAACTGTCTGTCTTTGCATTGCCTTTTTATCATTGGTTTGTAAAGATCCAACGGCATTATTGGCTGCCAGTGGATAGAATTGAAATTGTAACTATGCATCCCAGAATCCCGAATTAAAAATATGTTAACCCATTCCCTCATAGGCTATTTTTAGATCCACCTCTTTGAATTAATCTACCGAAAAGGATCATTAATTAGAGAAAAGGATTTTGTTTTTAATTGTGTAGTTTGAAACCATTGTGATAAATAGAGCATTTGCTCCTATAGGAGCAAATGCTCTATTTATCACAATGGTTTCACAAAGTGAATTTTATAGAGGCGCAAAAATACGTCACTAGGAGATAATGTGTTAAGTTATTGTTTAGACCCACCCTCCTTTGGTTTCGACACCACTGACCAATACCCACACCACACCCAAAAGCAAATACCACAGTGCACGCAGTTACGGAAGCCATCATAGAAACACCCGTTATTAGATAGATGCCTGCTTCAGAGATCAAAGACACAGACCCGCGCCACCCTAAACCACAGACACACACAGCGTGTGACCACAACATTAAATATGTATGTCCTAACGCCATGTGTTCACACAGATTCTTTAATACGTGTTTCACTCATACGTCGTACTGTAAATAGATAAATAAATAACTTGTACCCACGCAAGTTCACGAATGCTGTGGTACATGCTTTGGGAAAATCAACAATGGAGATGAAAAACAGAAATGACTAGAATTTCGTTCGAGATAACACAATATTTGGTAGTATAAATTTGGTGGTATTAATTATAATGGTTCATGTATATGAACAATATTTTTTTACCTTGGTAAAACTGTAGAATCAGGGTCAATGCTTATAAAGCTTTTTAGTTGAGTCTGAGTTCGTTCTCAAGCTTTTGATTGGTCAGATTTGAGTTCTCAAGCTTTTGATTGGTCAGATTTGAGCCAAAGGCTCAAATCTGGCCAATCAAAAACTTGAGAATGAACTCAGACTCAACTAAAAGTTTTTAAACTTTTATAAGCATGGACCCTAATCTTATATAATTTTATAAGTAAACACAAAAGTTCGAGATCATAATCAGGGTCGGCGCTGTTTGCTTTTGATATAATATAGATATGATTCTAGTTTCTGCCATGGCCAAATATCTGAGTTCATAAGCCATTAGAAAACAAAATCAACTACAGTTGGAACTTCAAGGGACCATACAAATTTGTTCGAGATAACCGAGGCTCGAGTCACACGATTTCTATTCAGACCAATATCTCAAATTCACAGCTTAATTCAGGTCGAAAGTAATACTGAAAACAAACTCCTGTAGGAGCTTTCAGCATTACTTTCGACCTGCATGAAGCTGTCACATGATTGTGTTTCTAGACATGTGTAGTGATACATTTTACAACAATTCTGTATTGTAAATTGGGAAATACCGAACTTTTAGTCGAGTTATCTCAAAGACTGAGTTAACCCGAGTTCGAAATATCGAAGTACAACTGTAATTGATATTCATGATGCCATTATTTCTTAAATGACTATTCACATGGAAAATAGTTGGTTTTGTATTTAACCCTTTCCTCCATAGGATATTTTTAGACCCAACCTCTTTGAATGAATCTACTAGAGTAAAGTAAAATTTTAGAATTTTGTAGTTTGAAACAATTGTGATAAATACAGCATTTGCTCCTATACGAGCAAATGCTCTATTTATCACAATGGTTTCAAGAAGTGGTTATTACAGAGGCGTAGAAAGGCGTATTTATGGAGGAAAGGGTTAAAACGATTCATTATTAACTATGGGCTCTATTTCTGTGAATACGATAAAGACCGCTATCTAAACACAGGCATTTTAGTAAAAATGAATTTAGATATTTTTAGGCAGATGGCTGTTTAGTAAAAGGAGCTTTCTGCTAGAACAAATCGGAAGTTAGTAAAATGTTTTATGTCGACATCAAGTTTTATGGCATGATAAAGGTTATTATACTACGCATGTTGCTAAACAGTAAACCCCCTCTAAACCGCACGTGAAATTTAGTATATATATATACACACGTATATCGGTCTTGGAGACAGGTGGCAGCTTAAGACAGGATGAAATCACACAAAAAGAAAGCTCATCTCGGAGCTTTCTGCATGACTTTCGCCCAAGATTAAGCAGCCACCTGCCTAAAAGTATCTAAATTCGTCTCTACTATAATTCCGGTTTAGAGGGTTTTTACTGTACCTATATTCGTCACTATGACGCACATAATCATCTAATTGTTATAGTCCTCTTCACAGTGTTCACTCAAACGACGTCATAGTACAGGTAGCAGCTTAACCATTTACCTGGAGAATATTCATTAACCCTTTCGGCGCCAATTTTCTAATTGTCGTCTGCAATCCAAGTTTGTTCAATCATTTAGTAAAATAAGGAAACGAGACAAATAAATGCAAATTTCAAAGGAATAAAGCACATATATAGAAATAGTGATTGAGACAAAAAGTGAAGTCCCTGATCAGGCTGCACTATTTGTCGTGGTGCATTTATGCGACAGCCGCGGTGAAAGGGTTAATTAATAAAAATGAAGATGAGCTCATGTTTTATATTTATAATTTATGTTTTGGTCATGGAAGAAACTTAATAGTCCTATCTATACCGATCATTTCATAAGCAAACAGTGCAGACTCAGATCAGACAACTTCTACAGTTCCTACAGGAACTGTCTGAACTGGGTATACTCTGTTTGCAAAGGCATAAAGCGTGTTTTATAGCATAAATGGTTAGTATTGGACGAAATAAATGCAGAAATCAACAATCAGACTTTTTAAGATACATATTTTTAAACACTACGACGCCCCATTGTACATTATTTGCGTACGAGTATTTATGGAGACAAGGGTTAAATGTAGGTTGGTGCTGAATACAGAATCGCTTCACTCATGAGATTTTTGTAATACTCTGTGTTACTACCATCGAGTTAGAATTTGACACTCATATTTGATGTAAACTGGCAACTTACATAATCTGAAAGACACTTTTCTTATATGGATGTTCATTGGGTGAATGATACAACTATGTTTCTTGTTACTGTAGTACAGTAGAACTTCTCTATAACGGTCACTAAATTACTTCAAGTATTTTGTGTTAAAAGCAGGTGGTTGCTTAAAGTAAGGTGAAAGTAAAACAGAACGCTCCTATAGGAGCGTTCTGTTTTACTTTCACCTTGCTTTAAGCATCCACCTGTCCTAAATACGAACTAATTAACATAATTTAGTGGTCGTTATAGAGAGGTTTTACTGTACTAGATAGTGATACAAGTTATCTCATAGAGAGAGGTTAGTCGGAAGGAGTACATGTCAATCCCATTAAGATTAACATCGGCTTATACTATCGCGAAGGTGTCGAACTTGTGGCAGGAAAATCGAAGGTTAACCCTTTAAACACTGGTAATGAGGGAACTTGCATTCATAAACAGCGTAGACCCAGGCCACACTGACAGGGCTCTTAGAGGAGCCCTCTGTCAGTGTGTACACTGTGTGTCATTCAGTATCCTCTCACACATTGTATTCTTCCATACTGCACGGACTCTATTTTCAAACAACGATGGACCGTTCTACGTTGAAACTTCAACATTAATATAAGTGTTAAGTCATTAATCACATAAACAGTAAGATCAAAATATAATAGACCTAGTCAAGTTACTGACCTATGAAAAATCCGTTTTTATCTGGATAAGGCCATACCAGAAAAGGTCAGACAAAATACAAATAAGAGTTCAGCTCTACAACATTCCATTGTTATGTTTTAATTGACAACAGATCCTCTTGACTGTGACTTATTACAATCTATTAAATATATATCAGGAATATTTAACACTATAACTCATAGAGACACATTTTACGGCTTGTTAAGCACGGAGGTTATCCAGATCAGACTGCTGACAACCCATACGAGCTGTCTGACCAGGTTTGTTCCGATTGGTTATGAGATAATATATATCTGAGTCTACAATTTCTGCCACAGTCAAAACATAATGCCATTATAGTACATGTAGTTCAGCCAGTTGATATTCATATACAGCAGAACCCGTCTTAATCCATTACCTCATAGGCTATTTTTAGATACAACATCTTTGAATAAATCTACAGAAAAGGTGCGTTAACTAGAGAAAATATTTGTTTTCTAGAATTTTGTAGTTTGAAACCATATAGGAGCAAATGCTCTATTTATCACAATGGTTTCACAAAGTGACTTTTACAGAGTCGTCAAAAGTAATGGGTTAAGAGACCATCACTTATATGTCTAATTATGGGACTTTATAAGGCAGGTAGTAACTTAATGCAGACCAAACGTACTGCAGAAAGCTCATATAGGAGCTTTCTGCTTTATATTTATCCTGCATTAAGCAACCACCTGCTTTTAAGACTCTCCTATGTTCAATAAAATGAATGAATGGCTGCTCAGGACAGGTTCTACTGTAATAATGATTTATTACATGAATATTCATCAGACAAAGTGTTAACCCATTACATCATAGGCTATTTTTAGATAAACCTATTTGAATAAATCTACCGAAAAGGAACATTAACTAGAGAAAAGGAAAATTTTAGAATTTTGTAGTTTGGAACCATTGTGATAAATAGAGCATTTGCTCCTATAGGAGCAAATGCTCTATTTATCACAATTGTTTCACAAAGTTACTTTTACAAAATCGTCAATATAAGGGAAAGGGTTAAAACAGGTACTATAGAACTAGTTGCATTTAATTCCTATCTGTATTAACCCATGATTTTCCATGGCCCCATTCGTCGGTCAGAAATAAATAGCGTAGATCTAGATCAGAGGGCTCCTTAAATATCTAACCAGGGTGCACTGTTGTCTATACCAGTCTATGTCATCAGCATATCTACTGACATATCTTATGCCGAAACCCTCTACATGAAAAATGGACTAGACCGAACATTTCAGTTGTACGAGTTTACGTATTATAATATAAGAGTTAACAGGTCTATTATTTACAATTAAACGTATTTTGAATAGTCGCTTCAGACGGGCCTTGCTGTATTCCACAGACCAGGCTTCGATATTCACACAATGTTGTTTTACGCTTCAATCATTATTCATGCGATTCCTGCTGACAAATTTTATTCACAAATCCAGACCCCGTTGAGTATTTTATATTTGTATTCATAACTTCACGACCACATACGATCATACGACGGATAACGATGTTTATTAAAAACCTAATTATCCAAATAAAGACTTGACCAAGAGCTAATCGATAGTCTCAGGCGATCGATCAATCTTCCCAGCGGCCCCGTCAATCAGACTGACTGTCTAAAACCCTGATGCATTTATCATGCCTTGTATATAACTTTTGACATGCTGGACTAATACTTCTTATCCCTTTACCCCATGCATATTTGTGTTAGAAATAATGACGTCATGGCTATTAATTAATTACACGAAGTGTTATAATTATATTATGAATAAGGGAATGTTTACCATAGCAGAAACTGTAGAATCATATCTGTATTAGTCCATCAACAAACAGGACAGACCCTGATCAAATGGCTACTACATGCGCCGTCTTATCTGGGTCTGCTTCGTTTGCATGGACGTTAAAAGGCGTGTTTATGGAGTAACGGGTTGTGGGAATATCTGTTGAATCAGATCTATATACATGTAATTCCACTAACAACCCGAGCAGACCCAGATAAGAGGGCTCCTACAGTTACCACCTGATCCGGTTTTGCTCTATTTGCAAATGCGTTAAAATGCGCTTTAATGCAAAGGTGCTCGACGCATGCTTGGACTCACCCATGGAAACACCCCCCCCCCCTCCCCCCCCACCCAAAAAAAAAAAATTGTGATCGAAGCATGTTCAACTAGCCTAAAACTATCTATTTTAACCTTAAACCACTCCGAAAAACGAGAAAAGCACGACCCGGAAAAAAAATTCCTATCGGGTCTATATATGTATAGACCCGATAGGAATTTTTTTCCGGGTCGTGTTTTTCTCGTTTTTCGGAGTGGTGTTAGGTTCAAATAGATAGTTTTAGGCCAGTTGAACATGCTTCGATCACAATTTTTTTTTTTTTTTTTTTTGGGGGGGGTGAGGGGGGGGGGGGGGTCCATGGATGAGTCCAAGCATGCGTCGGGCACCTTTGCTTTAATGGAGAAAATGATCACCCCTTCACTTCATAAATACGCCTGTCTACGTCTTACAAACAGAGTAGACCCAGATCAGACGGCTCCTATGGAGCCGACTGATCTTGGCCTGCTCTGTTTGCCTATGAGATACAGTTAAACCTCTCTATAACGGACACAAAATTGTGTTAATTAGCTCCTATAGGAACGTTCTGTTTTACTTTCACCTCGCTTTATGCAACCGCCTGCCTTTAACACAAAATACTTGATGTAATTTAGTGGTCGTTATAGAGAGGTTTTACTGTAATATCGACGTGATTCTGTAGTTTCTACCATGTCCTAAATATTCCCTGTTCATACGCCTTTATAAAAATAAATCTAATTAATATTCATGGTATCGTTATTTCTAAAATGAATATTCATGGAGTAAAGGGTTAAATAGAAAATATCTTCTACTTTAGACCCTTGAAGAAAACTTTCTTCCTTTTCTGTTCAAACTTGCAGACCGAGTATCAAACGGTTTTGGCCGAGTGACTCGAAGTGTCCGTTAGATGTTTGAATAAAGAATCACGGTTTGGCCCGTAGCATGACAACGACATGACCGGGGGCATTCAATGAGGGACGGTTTAGTTTTACCCTGATAACGACATGACCAGGGTCATTCAATCAGGGACATTTTGGTATTACCCTGATAAGTCACATATATAGCGGTATTGATCTGATATTGGGGTATGTAGACACCGAGCTACCCGGTATCTCATCTGGATCCAAGCTACAAAAGCGATCCTTGTCGCGGCTAATGGGATAAGGCTTAACCCTTTATTCCATAAATACGCCTTTGCAAACAGAGTAGACCCTGATTACACAGGGTCTGCTATATTTGCTTTTGAAACACAGTATATCTGATTCTACAGTGTCAGTCGTGATCTAAAGCTTCTGTGTTCATACATCAATGTAAAATTGCAGCCTCTTAATATTCATGATGTCATTATTTCAAACATAAATATTCATGGAGTAAATAGTGAGTCTGTGTTGCGTGCAAGTCATTGATTCCGTCTTTAACCTCCTCCTTATTTCCGACAATTATGCTTAATCCAGTGGAGTGATGTCTGATCTTTTTGTTTGACTTATTGTTATTTGAACAATATTGTATACATGTATATTGTTTCTAACATGTTAATTTGGTATAGATTCCCCAATGTCTTGACAGGTTGTATGCATTCAAAGTACAAATAAGACAGAAGAAAGCAAACCTTGCGTATTGGTAGAAAAACGTAAGGAATATTTGAGCACATTCCAGTATTATTTTCCACAGGTATACACTAAACTCTCGATTATTCGAACACTAAAATACGTATTATTATCCATCTTTAAGACAAGTGGCAACTTAATGCATGGTGAAAGTCATGCAGAAAGCTCCTCTAGGAGCTTTCTGCATGACTTTCACCATGCATTAAGCAGTCACCTGCCTAAAAGGATCTAAATTATTCTATACAGAAAATTCGAATAATCGAGATTGTACTGTATATAATGAACAGTCTAAAGTCAGATCGATACTGCGGTACCTGCCTAAATTCTGCGTTCATCTGCTGCAATGTAATTAATATTTATGATGTCATTATTTCTTACATGAATATTCCTCGGTAAATCATAATAATAGTTTCAAACAACTTGGATCAAGAAATCCAGTACCTCGTTAGTCGTCATGTTCTCGAACGCACTTGAATGAAAAGAAGAGAATGAATAAAAGGGAATTAGGTAGACACCGATGATGTAGATGGCACTTTACTAAATTTTTTCAGAGATGAAAAGAAATAATGGTCTGGCTTGACTTTCTCAGACGATGCATATTGACGATGCAGCACATAGAAGGTCTCATTAATCGTGTACGGCTTCCGTCTGAATATCTAGGAGCAATGCGGATGATGCTATAGGTATTTTAACCCTTTCCTTCATGTAAACGCTTTTCAAGCCTTTGCAAACAGAGTAGACCCAGAACAGTAGGAGACGTCTAATCAGAGTATGCCCTGTTTGCGTATGGACAAATTACAATGTTTATCTCTGACACTACTGTCTCTTCCAATACCAAACGGATCCTGTATAATTACATGTAGTAACCCCCCCGCTAATGCGACCACCTAAAAGAGGTATAATTATGTGTGCTAGATACAGGTGGTAGCTTAATGCAGGACAAAAGTAATGCAGAAAGCTCCTAGAGGAGCTTTTTGCATTACTTTTGTCCTGCATTAAGCAACCACCTGCTTATAAAGACACGCATATTTATTCATAAAGTGGTCGCATTAGAGGGGTTCTACTGTACTATACATTGTAAATACAGTGAAACCCCGCTAATGCGACCACTTAATAAACATCCACTGATGTCGTCTAAAGCAGGTGGTTGCTTAATGCAGGACGAAAGTTATGCAGAAAGCTCCTATAGGAGCTTTCTGCATAACTTTCGTCCTGCATTAAGCTACCACCTGCCTCTGCCACCCAGAAATATGCCCCTTTTTGGTGGTCGCATTAGCGGGGTTTTACTGTACTCGTATGTCATTATAAAACACCAGCTTGCGACTATTCATTGTGTCATTATTTCTTACATGAAACCAAAATGCTGCCTGCTCAAACATTAAACTGGATAAAGTTTCTGTCGCTTCCAATATTTCAGTCTTTTACCCCTGAATACAGTAAAACCTCTCTATAACGACCACTAAATTGTGTTAACTAGTTGGTATCTAGGACAGGTGGCTGCTTAAATCAAGGTGAAAGTAAAACAGAACGCTCCTATAGGAGCGTTCTGTTTTACTTTTACTTTGCTTTAAGCACCCACCTGCCTTTAACACAAAATACTTGATGTAATTTAGTGGCCGTTATAGAGAGGGTTTACTGTATTTAATATTTAATACAAGAATTCGTGACTTCGTGACTATTCATTGAATTTCATTATGGTTAATACATGCAGGAGTAGTACACTAAAACCGTATAATCAGATCTATAATATCTCTTTGGCAAACAGAGCAGTGCTTGACCATACGGATCCAGAAGGAGCCTTCTGATCTGGGTCTACTATGTACATGTATACATATATGCCAAAATTCGTCTCTGTGAGGGACAGGGTTGAACATGCTGAGAAAGGGCCGCCCGAGTATCAGACAGCCTGGTTCCCGAGTGTCATACAGCCTGGTCCCTGGTGTGACGCCCAGTTAACCGACTGTTGGCGTGACTAATATAAAAGTGTACATGTACATAATTATATATTATTTACCATAGGCCTATGTGTAATGCAAAGCAAGTGCGTTTGTTATCCCGCCAGAAAGCCGCTTGTATGCAATGTATGATAATTATACACGAAACTACATCAAAGAAACAAATACAGGTATATAGATGTTACTGCATCTATAAAACAAGAACAGGAATAAAAACAATCCTCTCACACAGAAGTCAATAAACCCATCCATATCAAAAACACACTTAAATCAACACGAACTTTCTATTGGAATGGCAGAACTTAAATGTTTTCAAATAAATTTATCGAGTGAAGTGGTTCTGTAATCACGTAAAATGCTTCACAGACTGAAATGTGCAGCAGTATATCAATCCAACACATCCTGTACAACGTGCAGTAGTATTTCAATCCAACACATTCGTTACAAGGTACAGTAAAACCCCAGTAATGCGACCACATTATGAAAAAAAATCGATGTCTTTAAAACAGGTGGTTGCTTAACCCATTCCCTCATATTGACGACTTTTGACGACTCTGTAGAAGTCACTTTGTGAAACCATTGTGATGAATAGAGCATTTGCTCCTATAGGTGCAAATGCTCTATTTATCACAATGGTTTCAAACTACACAAATCAAAATTTTCCTTTTCTCTAGATAATGCTCCTTTTCGGTAGATTTATTCAAAGAGGTTGTATCTAAAAATAGCCTATGAGGTAATGGGTTAATCCGGGGCGACAGTAAGGCAGAAAGCTCCTTCAGCATAACTTTCTTCCAGTATTAAGCTACCTTTTTAGGTGATCAACTTAGAGCGAAATAAAGAAACAATTTCGAAATTCTATTTACAGTTAAAACTCGATTATTCGAACACTCAAATACATATACATGTACGTACCATTATCGATCTTTAATACAGGTGGCAGCTTAATTCAGGGTTAAAGTCATACAGATAGCTCCTCAATGAGTTTTCTGCATGACTTTCACCCTGCATTAAGCTGCCACCTGCCTACAAAGACATACACTCTTCATTACTAACATCTTGTAATATTGAGGTTTTACTGTATATGCTATTTTCTATCCTATGTTCTGTAGGATAACTCTTTCGGCGCCAATGTCGTTTGTTGATACCATTGAAAACAGTGCAGTCCCAGGTCAGATGCCGCCTTTTCAAGGCGGCATCTGACCTGGGACTTCACTGTTTTCTGTATTTTTCATCCCAAACATACAGGTTTTTAAAAACAAATGTTTTAATAATATACCTTTATTATTTAGTTTAGAATTATATTTAATATGAAATTATTATTACAGACGACACTTTTAAATTTGGCGCTAAAAGAGTTAAAGGTTACCCATTCTGATGCTATACGTACACTCACTGCCTGACTCGCATTTGTTAACAGCTTGGATCGGTGAGATGTAGAGTAAGTCGGTATCTCATCAGGATCCACACTGTTTGAATCTAGGCGAATTGTTTCCTCATCCTTCCGAAAAAATATGAGGTATGCTTAAACACCTATATAGATACGAAACAAAAATCACGTACTTTTGATTCGTTCTAGCTTTTGAGAAACTACTGACCGCCTGTCAAACATCTGAATCCAGTCTCGTCTGGATCCAGTCTCATCTGGATCCAATCTGGATCCAGTCTCATCTAGATTCAGTCTCATCTGGATCGAAACAGCAAGTTCGCGATAGATCCGATAATGGTTAAATGCTTGAATGAATCTGATTGTACAAATTGTAAAAGGACAGGATTTCATCAGAATTTGCGTTTTCAGCACGTGAAGGATTAAGTCGGCAATATGAGTAATTTCTCAAAAGTGTATTGCCGATCTTAGGAGCCACTTCATAACAGCATACTTAATTTATTGTAGCGCCAAAATGTTGATCAAGAATTCCATACATGCAAAATGCATTTGAGAATTTAATTTTGTACTGGCTATAAATTAGATATTTTTTAACAAATCCAACTTGTTATGGAAGAAGCACATCATTGGAATTACTGCGTTGCTTTGAAAGATGTAATACACCCTTTGTCAGTCACAGCAGGGCGATTATATACATCGTAAAATAAATAAATTTCTTATGCTTCAAGTTTTCTTGTCTCGTGATTTATAATTTACGTGTATGAGCTTAATAGATAAGTACAGATTTGCTTAGCAACCGATCCAAACCTGTCTACTCACTGATGGCCTTTATTGCCTGATTACTATGCTTTTCACTCTTAAAAGGCTGTAAAATAAAATGTCTGCTCAAATATTGATCTGGTGCAATTTTGACTATTCCTATTCGATCAAGCGTTTGAGAAAATTTTGACCGACCGTCAAACAGCCGGGTTCATGGTGAGATGCCGAGTAACTCGGCATCTCATCTGGACGAAAGCTGTTTGCAGACGCGAGACAGGAGGCTGATAGCGGTAAAAGGGTTAAGAGACACTAACTTCTTAGTCGGGACGATGCAAATAATTTTGCAAAGAAATTTCAGGTTTAATGTTTATTCACCATATATTTTCTGACGTAAGTATTATTAAATAATATAGCTTTTGCGCCATAGTTTCCGGAGATCATAAGCAATGCCTGGCCATACATTTTATGAGTACCACATAATTCATATAAACAGATGGTTTCCGTGCTTGAGTTCGTGAACATATTTCTGCTAGAATAATCGAAAACAACACGTAACACAAACTGTATTCAAAATGTAAGATCAATTTCAGTCCCTGTGGAGACTTTCCGACACACAACGGACCACCGGGATCTACTAACCGTTACAGTGCGGAACACGAGTCACTAATATCCTTTGCAAACAGTGTAGACCCAGATGAGAGGACCCATAAAGGAGTCCCTCATCAGGATCTACACGGTTTGTCATGTTTCACTTTTCTTTAGAAAACTCCATAAATACACACCGTAAGCTTGACCTGTTTGAATTTAGGAATACCGGTAGTCCATTTGAAAATTCAGCGTTGTAAAGATTAACACTTTAGGGTCTGCTCTGTATGCTTATGGAATGATATAGATATGATTCTACATTTTCGGCCAAGGTCAACATTTTCTGTGTCCATGTCCTATTACAAATATTAATCTAATTAACATACATGACGTCAATATTCCTTACATGAATATTCATGGAGTAAAGAGCTAAAGGCAGACATCTGAGCTGAGTGTTGAAACAAATGCTCGCACGAATAAGCATGCTAACACATGGTAACTAATACCACGTTAAATTATGTAATGAATTGTACGAATTTATACCCATCTAATAATTAATATTTGTTCTTTATTTATTTGTTTTCTTGGCAAAATATTCAGGGAAATTCTGGCGGGAAACTAACTAAATGCCTATATAGCCAAATGCGGACTATCCGCCAGATATTTCCCACGTTTGTACTTATGGTCGGGGCATAAACCATGAGCTAAGCATTGATATGTAAATTATAAAATTTTACATTTAACAAGATCTAATTGTTACGGGTTCTTTTACAAAAGGTTCCCCAAAATATTTTCCAATCACTGGGTACCACTGGTTACCTCGGCAACCAATAATGTTGAAGCACCTGTCATTAAGTTCGAGGAACCCAAATACAACAAACTTCGAAGATTAGGAATAGTTTGGCTATGCACACCATATTTAAAATAATAGACGCACTTTCTTTGCATTAGTTCTTTCATTGCTTTGCTTTTATCTGATAGTATGAGCGTCTGTGCTTCTTTCAGCGTTTGACATAACAAATGAGTTTTTGCCCCAAACAAGATTATACACATCCACAGATGTAATTACTGTTTCAAAAATAGGACAGAAGTCAGGCAAGACATTAGGAAATGACAGACGAAGGTCCATATCAACACCAGAAGCAAGAAAAAGTGCGCGCTCATATAATTATACATTCACGACCTTCAGATCTATTCTTTGCATGCTCAACTACCACACACATATTAGCTAATAGGTGCCACAACGCCGTTAAGCCAAACCTCAATAAAACTCATCAAAAACATAAAGAACGACGTGACGCAATATATTTTATATGTGACGTTTATATCTATTTACTCGTGAATTACGATTAGAAACACAACAAAATTGTTATAATAGTAACAAACTATTTCATTTTAAATGACGTGTCAGATCACTAATATATATAAGCCACAATTCTGGCAAACAAACTAGAAGCGATGGCTATCATTTTAATACGTTCACACCCATATAACTTCTAGATTCCAAATATATAATCCGTTATTCCACGAATCTTCATGTACGAAACACAGGCTGTATGGAAATTAACCGTTCGCTTGCTATTCACGTCAATATACCTAGCTGTAAATAGTGAAGACCCAGATGAGACAGCTCCTGTAGGAGCTGTCTCATCAGGGTCTGCATTATTTACAAGTTGATTGTGCAACCAATGCACTCCACAGCAGTAATTGCACAGGGATATACTTGTACACAGTGAAGATATATTTTATTATACAACAGGACATGGGTAAAGAAGGAGAATGTATTTTAAAATTCAGCAAGCGAAGGGTTAATGAAATGAACTAATATACATAAAATGGCATTATAAACAAGGGGATTATATACCATGGCAGAAAGTGTATAAACATAACTATATAATTTCTAAAGCAAACAGAGGGAACCATGGTCAGACTGCTCCTACACGAGCTGTCTAATATGGGTTTGCTATGTTTGCAAAGGTGCAAAATGTTTAACGTAACGGTACGGTCGAATTCAATATCAAACAAATTGGACAAAATGGGACGTCGGACAAACACATCATCTCATCAAAATCCAACCGCTTACATATGTAGGAACGGAACATATACTAGGCAGTAGCGTAAATTGAGTTTTAAATAATGAAACGGTAAAGTGAGCGAAATGCATTCTCAGCAGACTAAAGGCTAATTTAATTCTGATGGAAAATAAAATTCCAGTGGGCGACAAAGCCCAGTACCATGTTATATGTTTTCACAGTGTGTTCATTTCTATTGTTTAATGTTCCTGAGTTGAGTGGAACACCACAAATATCTGACCGAAAACACTCGCTGAAATTAAAATACTGCCTTTAATCTTGGTATGCCGCCAGAAGATCTAAGCTCCACAAGGCCAAATCAAGCCCTGCCAATAATTTATCCTGTTTATACCATGGTGAGGAATGGAAAAGCCAACGAAAAATGGTAATATACTGGGCTGTTCACACTTGAGCCTTAATGAAGACCTTAAAATATCAATGCATAGAAAGCTTCCAATTTAATACAATATTTAATGAAAATGGACGGTGATAAATGCTTTGTATATGTTTGATATTTTGTATGTTACGGTGAATACCCTCTAACCCGGAATTCTAATAGAGAATAGTTAACCCTTCTCTTGCTGAATTTTAAAATACATTTCTCCTTCTTTACCCATGCCCTGTTGTATAATTACACGTATCTTCACTGTGTACAAGTATATCGCTGTGCAATCACTGCTGTGGAGTGCGCTGGATGCACAATCAACTTGTAAATAGTGCAGACCCTGATGAGACAGCTCCTGCAGGAGCTGTCTCATCTGGGTCTTCACTATTTACAGGTAGGTATATTGACGTGAATAGCAAGCGAAGGGTTGAGATACTTTTAAGCAGGTGGCTGCTGAATGCAGTGTGAAGGTCATGCAGAAAGCTCATAGAGGAGCTTTCTGCATGACTTTCACCCTGCATTAAGCTGCCACCTGTTTCCAAGACCGATCATGTCGATATTTATGCTAAATTTAACGCCCGGTTTAGAGGGGTTGTACTGTACAATGATAAAGCTCGAAAATCAGTCATGCTGGTACTTTTATTAAGGACAACGAAAACAACAAACTCTAAAGTCTTTACCTGTACCAGAATTGTTGCAGACGTAAACAAGTAAACGGGACATTCGTCAGATTGAAGTAAACAATAATACACAGAGATGCCTCTAATCTTTCTAAGACTTTCAAATAGATATCAGTCTCGGCCTGCAAAATAGATGGTAGCCTAATGCAGGGCTAAATTCATACAAAAAGTTCCCAAAGGAGTTTATTGTATGATTTCCATCCCGCATGAAACAACCACCGGCTCAAACAAATCTAAATACATGTACTTCTTTCCAAACGCAACATTTTAGGGGATCTTTACTAGATATACCATGACAGCTATCTAGTTTTAAGAATGCCAAACAACTCCTTCCCATATTCTTAACCCTTCCCTTGCTGAATTTTAAAATACATTTTTACTTCTTTACCCATGCCATGTTGTATAATTACATATATCTTCACTGTGTACAAGTATTTCGCTGTGCAATCACTGCTGCGGAGTGCACTGGTTGCACAATCAACTTGTAAATAGTGCAGACCCTGATGAGACAGCTCCTGCAGGAGCTGTCTCATCTGGGTCTTCACTATTTACAGGTAGGTATATTGACGCGAATAGCAAGCGAATGGTTAACGTGTGTAGTTTTTATTGTGGTAAAGCAATGCTCTTGATTTATACAATGAATACTCCAAGCACCGCCTCCTTAAATACTTGCTTAAAATTAAGTATTGTTGTTAGGTTTGATATGGATCCAGTAGGTTCTATTGTTGTTAGGTTTGATATGGATCCAGTAGGTTCTAAGCATTCCAAGAGAAGTATAATTAGTTCGGATGCTCCAAACATCCATTTGAATGTTTTAAACTATATTGTTGTATTGACATTCAATGTTATTATGTAAATCACTTCGTTGTTAAATGACGTTTATGAAGCATCAGTCTTTTTGGTACATGGAAAGGTGACGACAGAAGTCTGTTTGAACAAATTGACTTTGGCAAAACCGTAATTAATAGTTTAACGAGGCGCAATGTCAATGCACGCAGATGGAATTGGCTGTGATTAAAAACAGGCCCTCTTGTAATATAAACACATGGAATTGATTCTACCGATTCTGAAAGCTTCAAAGAGCTGCCGAGGATTGGTGCAATCCTGCATAGGGTGAATTAGCATCTTTAAAAGATAACAGCTTTTAAATGAGCCAATTTGTACCATTCATAGAAATGATCTGAGATATGGCGGTCTTAAATGACCTGCAAGTGAAGGCACCGTCTTTCTAATTGACGAATGAAGGCGCTGTCTTTCTAATTGACGAATGCATAGAAAAGGCAAATAAATGTAATTTGTTGACTGTTTATAATGCAATGGTTCGGGCACTTGTCTTATATCTATATGTAAACACCACACATTCCGATAGCACTTATGATCTAGGACAATAATTAAAGGTCACACAAAACGGTTAAACAAAAAACAGTTCAGTCTCAATTATTCGAACACTACAATGCGTGTCATTATCGATTTTAATGCATGGAGAAAGTCATGCAGAAAGCTCCTCTAGGAACTTTCTGCATGACATTCACCATACATAAAGCAGCCATCTGCCTAAAAGGGTTTAACTTATTCTATACTAAACTCTCGAACAATCGAGAGTTTACTTATTAAGTACAACGATTGTTTCCGAGTATACGATATCTAATTATTCACCTAGAATAACAGTCAGTAAAAACGATTTCATGAACATAAATTAGATTATTTTAATAATTACATATTCACACTGGTGAAATCGTCTATTGCAGTAACTGTATAATCAGATTTGTATTATTCAGTACCCAACAGAACAGCTCCTAATCTGACAGGTCATACAGGAGCTGTCTACCTTATTAGCAAACATGTATATACAGTAAAACCTCCCTATAACGGCCACTAAATTACATCAATTATTTTGTGTAAAAGGCAGGTGACTGCTTAAAGCAAGGTGAAAGCAGAACGCTCCTATAGGAGAGGTTTTACTGTACTCGTTTGCGTGTCTATCAAGTCAAGACTTAGTGTTAGACAACGATGACAGTTACCCCGATACAATGAAAATATCCCCAGAATCATTGCGCCTAGTTACACTGGGGGCCAACGAAGTATCACGTCGACCGTTTCGCACCGAAGCCCTGTATGTGTGCCGCACCTACAATCCATGTTAACACACCCATTTTGCTCTGGGCTGATATATGCAATAAGCGCTAGTGTTCATAGAAACACGCAGCAGGTGAGTTTTTTCATTGCAACTTGTATCATGGGCTAGTGAATAAACCATTTACGTTCCTTTTTTGTCGTGTTTATGAAAATAAATATGTATTTCATGCCCATGTGATAATTTGTCACTGTTTATGAGTATCATCGAGCGATTATCGAAATAAACACTGGAATAACCCATTGTATTTACACATAATATGGAATCCCAGCTTAGTCATGATGTATGCTTATTTATAGCTTTGTGTTTCCATAATTTCTCAACTATAATGTATACAATTTTGATTCAATCACGATACACTGAAGTGTGGATGGTTATGTATGTTTCCTCCTGAAGTCGCTTTTATGTGTATACGTTACAAACAGAAGGTGTTTGTGTTACCTCCTGAAGTCAACTAATTGATTTATCTTGCAGTGACGAAAAGATGGACTGGCAAAATATATCATTTAATGATGAAGTCGTCGAGGGCAGCAGTGACAGTCAAACGGTACTATTGATTTATTTATCTCATTGCTATTTCATATGTATACTTTTGAACATTACATGCTATATAAAATGCATTAAATACAACTGACACCATTATCAGTGTATAGAACATGAATTTTCGTTCGAATTGTTTAACTTTTCGTTAATTTTCCTGTTACTATAATACTTTTTTGTCTTGTTTAGGACGAAAATAATAACATAAGCAAGCTCGTTGACGACCAGATACAACAGGTCTCTGCCAGTGTACCCGGTACTAGCAAATCTGTCATAATGTTTAACTGCAACGTGTGTCCTTACAATTCCCGTTCACGCGGAAACCTGTATAGACACAAAAAGGTTGTCCATAAGAAGGAGAAGGTGCAATGTGATTCGTGTACAAAGGAGTTTTCACAAAAGTACGACCTAGAGCGACATAGGAAAAGTATGCACCAGAATGTGAAACTTATGTGCGAAGTATGTTCAAAGTGTTTCAACACGCGTTTTTCTCCCCGAAGGCATAGAGTGATGACAAACACTGGGGAGGCGAAGTACCAGTGTGCGGTATGTAGCAAGAAGTTTTACGAGAAAGGTAACTACCTTGGACATTTAAACAACCACGTCAAAGCAAAGCCGTACTCATGTACGATTTGCAAGAATGGATTTGCATTTAAATACAGCCAGAAGAGACACATGCTAGGCTGTGGAAAGCATGGCAATGCGCACATAAGTGCACACTGCGTGGCCGTCTGCATCCTGAAAATCAAATGATGACTTCAGTTGGTATCGTATACACACAAAATGTACTTCGTTTGGTAACGTATACCGACTCTGTGCGGCACCTACACATGGGAAGTGTGTTGAAAACCACCAAAAACAACATTTATTTCATTATTGCAGACTATTTTCAACCCAAAGGATGTTCGACTGATATTATCAATATAAAATGATGATATTCATAGCATGTTTAACTGCCTTGTAAAGATGGTTCTTCTTGTTTACCGGAATACGTGTAAAGCATTTTACATCATGCGAAAAATGACGATTAAACGTAATATTTTGCAAGTAATACAATAAATGATACGATATATGCACGTGTATTATTCGATTATAAAGGTCTACTTGCCATCTGGCAATACGTTCCGGCTATGAAGAAGCGCAAAATAAAAAGAAAACTATGGAAAGTCGTGTTTAACATTCGTTTTGTTTACACAAAATATGCACGTTGTAGGTGCGGAACATATACGTGGCTTCAGTGCGAAACGGTCGACGTGATACTCCTTCGGCCCCCAGTGAGTTAGTATGTAGTGGGCAATGAAATACAGAAAACACAGTGTCGCTGGCAAAAGAGTAATCAGGATAAAACATTGTTTATATGATTTGTTGGAAAATCCCTACGCACGTGTAAAGCCGAAGCGCGCAAATAGACCATAAACCTCCACGGACTAATCCGAAGTCGTTCCAAATAAATTAGTCCCTATGGACGGTTTGTGTGGTTTATTCGATTATGCAGGGTATATTTAGATAACTGTAACTTTTCTAAGCACTGCACCTTTGGTACCATATTTCCTTTTACTCCGTTTTTTATACATGTAAATCGATGTTATGTCGTTCTTTTATGGTTAATATAATTATAGCTGATACTACTGATGCACAATTCTTTAAAATACATTAAAACGCAAAAAAACAGACCATTTAACTTATTCAATGACTAATCGCAATACTGTTTTAATCATTCATGCAATGGGTACATATTGTACGCCTTTAGAAGCAGAGTAGACCCATCTCCTCTGTAAGAACAATCTTATCAGGGTCTGCTCTGTTTGCTACTGCAATGATACCTGATTCTGCGGTTTCTCCCATAGTCAACGTGCATGTCATGGTAGCATCGGAAACGGTGAGTGAAACCATTGGTAAAACCATTTGTTTATAACCATGTAATACCCCTTAACCCTTTCCCTTATGTAAGCGCATTTTGACGTATTTGCAAATAGATAGGACTCAAATCAGACGGCTCCTATAGGAGCCGTCTTATCAGGGTCTGCTCTGTTTGCTTATGGTGTAATATAGATCTGATTCTACAGCTTCTGACTGAGCCAAAATATCTTGTGTTTATATACCATTATAAAAAACATTATTATTAATATTCATGACGTCGATTATTTCCTACATTAATATTCATCAGGGAAAGGGTTAAAAAGGAATATGACAATACTATAGACTCAGACATTAGGGATTCTGTACGATTCCGCTGAACATGATTAACTTGATATACTTCAAAACCTTTTCCCCAAAGGTCAAACAGTTCTTACAGAAACACCCCTAACATGAAACTTGGGATTCGCTTAAAACAGATACATGGATGTGTTGATTAATATATACAGGATTGATGGTTTACATGGCATTGTGCCATTTTACGCACTTACGGCTACCGACCAGCAACAAAGAGATTTATTTCTGGAGTTTTAACCCTTCGCTGCCAAACTCTGTCGTCTGCTAACTTTGTCGTCTGCTACAAATGTTCATTTTTTATTTTCTTCATTTTTGTTTCAAAAACATAGTAACAGTAACAAACAGTTTGGATCCTGATGAGACGCCGGGTAATCACAGATCCGGCAGTGGCAGCGAAAGGGTTAACCCTTTCGCTGTTCTATCTTTATTCCACATTTCAATACCTACTAAATATTCATGGACAAAATAGTTACACGTATAATGAAATATGAAAGGTGGATTATTGTAGCCATTTTAGAAGGTAACGAATCAGTTCTGTCACATTCCGCTAGCAAACAGAGCAGGCCCTGATCAGATGGCTCTTATAGGAGTCTCTATTCTGGGTCTACTCTGTTTGCGTTAAAACACGTTTATATGAAGACGAAAGTTATACAGAAAGCTCCCAAAGAAACATGTTCACAGAATGTATCTTATAATTTAACCTATAGTGCAGTTTGAATAGAGCAATACGTAGGGCTTACAGTTCATTTGCCTGTCTCTTGCTTTATAACTTACATGTCTGAGCTCAACAAATAAGTCCATATTTGCTTAGCAACCGATTAAAAAACTTTCTACTCATAACCTTCTGTTATCGACAGATAAATCGGCTTTATTGAGAGACATGAAGTCTAAGGTCTGGCCGATGTAGATCGTTTTGCAAAGACATTATACACTTTAATGTTCACTTGCTATTTCTTCTCTGATGTTAACATTATTAAATGATACATTTTTTGCACCATATTTTCAAGTATTTATAGGCAATGTTTCGCGATATGTTTTACGCCAGCAAATATTTCATTGACGTTGGCGTTTTATTCCTGTTGGTTTTCGTGAACATATTTACCAAGAATAATAGAAAACCACACGTAACGCCAAATTGTAATGAAAATATTAGGCCAATTTCGATCCCTTTGGAAATACGAGCAGTTCGTCTGACACATAACAAGCTGCTGAAGTATATTATGTTGTTTCCCAGAGATTAACCCATTTGCTCCCACAATCCCATATATGGGACGTAGGCAAACAATGTAGACTCTGATCAGACGCCGCATAATGCGGCGTCTGATCAGAGTCTACGCTGTTTGCTGATAGGAAATTCAAAATAAAACAAAACAAAAATGAAAATTTAGACCAGACATCCCTTAGATAAAAGATTGACTAATCCAATATACAATGTATAAGCATGGAAGAATCCACTGGGAGCAAATGGGTTAATGCAATACCTTAACCATATACTCCCTGTGTACGCCTTGTGTGTCTTTTCAAACAGGCTAGATACAGATCACACGGATACAGTAGGAGTCGGATTAAGGTCTGCTTTGTTTGGTTATGAAATAACATATGTCTGATTCTACAGTCTACCATGACCAACATTGTCGTGATCATATACCATACAAACTCATAAAATTATAGGTCATAATGCCATTATGTCTTACATTAATATTTACGGCGAAAAAATGTAAAAAACTATTTGGTATGAAAACATAGCAACCTTACAACAAATTATCATGACCTGATTCCATCCTCAAGTTGTAGAAGAAAATGATCGGCTGTATGAGTCGGGTTATAGTTTACAGGACACCTGAATCAACGACGAGAACACTTTATTATGCCCGTGTGATACTAATACAGTGACAACTGCCTACAGTGACCATCCTGAACAAGTAATTGCAGGTTTTTAAGACAGGTGGTAGCTTAACCCTTTCCTCCATAAATACGCCTTTCTACGCCTATGTAATAGTCACTTCTTGAAACCATTGTGATAAACAGAGCATTTGCTCCTATAAGAACAAATGCTCTATTTACCACAATGGTTTCACACTATACAATTTCAAACAATTCCTTTTCTCTAGTTAATGCTCCTTTTCAGTAGATTTATTCAAAGAGGTGGGGTCTAAAAATAGCCTATGAGGGAATGGGTTAATATAGGTATGTAGAACGCCCCAGAAGGAACTTCCCGTATTACTCTCGTCCTGCATTAAGCAACCACCTGCGCTTGCATATTCCGATGTCAATTCATTACGTGATCTCCATTGGCACGTTCTACAATACTGTAGCAGAAACTGTCTTCATTGGCAATCAAAAAAATGTCTAATTATGGGTCTGCAAGGCAGGTGGTAGCTTAATGTAGGTCAAACGTAAAACAAACAGCTCACATAGGTCCTGGATTAAGCAAACACCTGCTTTTTAAGACTCCTGTGTTTAATAAATGAATGGCCGCTTAAGACAGGTTCTACTGTATCGTGGAAATCAGAACACGAAAAGTGCTCCAGAACTAATAGTTTTTTCTAGCAAAATCTTGATATACAGTAGAACCTGTCTTAAGCGACCTTAAAATAATTGGACAGGGGAATATTTAAGAGCAGGTGGTTGCTTAATGCAGGACAAAAGTAATACAGAAAGCTTTTTTCTACATAACTTTGACATGTATTATGCTACCACCTGCCTTACAAACCCATAATTAGACCTCTTGTTGATGATCGCTTAAGACTGATTCTACTGTATATGAAATAAACCATAGCATGCGTAGAGTAACGTTTATATCATCAGTGCCGCTCATGTAAAAGTTGGAAATCAGAACTGAGTACTCCATTCAAGTTGTCCACCAAATAGCACGTAACATGTTCTTTCGATCATCTCCCAGGTGAGTGAGTAAAACTTCAGAGAATGGTGTTCCGATTCTATCGTTAATGAACGGTTCAGCAATACTCGTCTAATAATTATTCCGTTTCCTCCGATTTTGCAAATTTGCAAAAAATGCTTTTTTTCTTCACCATACACCCAAACATATGCACTATCTCACAGATTACTGATGGCTGATATTTCAATTCATTTATGCCAAGTTTCCGTGAAAAGAATGATATGCAAACAGTGAAGACACGAATCAGTCGAACACTCTGGCCAGATGAACACTGTTTGCTGAAAAGAATCAGCAAAAAGAATCTTACAATAGGACTTTTGCGTGTTAAATGACTTAATGCTGTAAGTGTCGTTTTTATCATCTGAATTTAGTAGGAGAGTGCGCGCCAAAGAGTTGTACACACCAATGACACACTCTTCTTTTATATGTGGGTCCGTGTATAAGCTATATGTTTGAGAATGTGTTATAGGCGAAAATTAACCCTTTAGTCTACAAATACATATTTTAAAAATAACGTTTTGCAAACAAATTAGACCTAGATCAGACAGCCCCTGTTATTAATGATGTCCTTATTTCTTGCATGATTATTCATAGAGTAAAATGATAATTACACAAACATGGAACAAACAAACACACACATATGTATAATCTATCACATAAAACCCTCACTAAAAGTGATCACATCAGATGGTGTCATTCGTCCTGTGTAATTGATTTGGCGCCCTGAATAGCCCAAAAAGCACCTGATGTAATGGGAAAATACGTGATGTCGATGAAGTTTTAAGTTAATATTTCACTAGAAATAATATTACGTTCACCAAGGCTCGCGTCTATTTACTTTGATCAAGCTTAACCTTTAGCCTGCTATGGGCGGATGGGAGAATACCTATGCAAACTGTTTGGACCCAGATGAGACGCCGAGTAAATCGGCGTCTCATCAGGATCCAAACTGTTTGACAGGCTGGTTGTAGTTTGGTAGACAAATTGGTTATAGCTTGAAAATTGAAAATGTAGTAGGTGAAAAATTCTGTAAAAATAATTTGCTCAGCAGGCTAAAGGTTAATAGAATAGTAAGTAGTGAACATTGCATCCAAATCAGATCCGAACTTGAGCAGGCATTAGTTCATTTTCTCCTAGGCTATTTTTAAACCTAACTTCTTTGAATAAATCCACCGAAAAGGAGCATTAACTATAGAAAAGGAGAGTTTGAGATTTGTGTAATCTTGAAATAATTGTGATAAATAGAGCATTTGCTCCTATAGAGCAAATGCTCTATTTATCACAATGCTTTCAAAATGTGAAATTTATAGAGGCACAAAAATGCGTCACTAGGGGATAATGTGTTTTAACTGATAAAAACGAGCAATCAAGTATTATCCTCTACTGTAAGTGCTGTAACATCAACTAGAGTTTAACCTCGAACCCGCTGTGAAAACCAAATGCCTGCTCAAAGCTGGTGCCATTTGTCTGTGATTTGTCTATATCGAACAAGTCTTTACGAAACTATTCACCGAGTGCCAAACAGCGTGGATCTTGATTAGACGCCGAGTTTCTTTGCGTCTGGTTGTATCCAATGTGTTTGAAGAATAACCCTTAACACATTAAAGACGCAAACATAAAACAAAATGCTATCCCTGCTTGAAAACTTTTGACATCCGAAGATGATTATCTATTGGCAACCTACATTGAAATACTGATGGAATGAAAATACAAACAATGAGCATAATGTGTTTTCTCTGTCTAAAAGTTTGTATTGCATTTTTTGCCCTGGCAACTCTACAGTCCAAGATTCTTTTAGCACACAAAATGTGCATATATTTGCCATACCTGCCAAACGTTTACACGTAAACCAGACTTTACATATCATCAGATGTAATTACCGTTTCCAAACCACTACTAATTAACCATGAACTACTACTAATGAACAACCATGAAATACTTCTACCAATAATACACGATTCTTGAAAAGAAAATATTGCATGACGTTCGAAATGTCTGAATCAGGTGGAAATTAGGTTTAACTCTATCACCGCTGTGGGCGAATCCGTGACGACATCTGCAAACCGTTTGGATCCAGATAAGACGCCGGTTAACTCATCGTCTCATATGTATTCAAACTGTTTGACACTCTGTGTATGGATTTGAACACACAATGGCACTTTGACACCTAGAGCAAGCGGGTAATCTTAGCAAATGGATTTTCTTCGGCGGCGCAAGGGTTTGACACAAAAAGAACTTCGGATGTAACTTTCGACAAGTTCTGGGTTTTGTTTAACAATTGTTGGGTGCCAAATTTTTAAACCCCTGTTTTGCATATTTTCAGAATACAGAAAACGAACAGAGTAATTGAATTTAACACTTTTTTTAAAACTTCCAATTTGTATGCTTTTTTATTTACATGTTCCTGTCTGCAGAAACGAATGGCATACGGCAATCACTTGACCTTAAGCACCCTCTGAAATTAAAAGACTACTTTTAATCTTGGTATGACGCCAGTAAAGCTTGGATCTTAGCGGCTTGGCTAACACACAGTCAATAATTCATTGTATTCATCATTCGTTAACGAAACACAATAGCCGGAGAGAAAAAAGGCACTGCACAATGCTGAGCCATCCCGAAGGCATGGAAATAACAGTGCCAATAAAGCCTTCAATTTGGATAAATATTTGATGAAAATGGACGGTGGTACATGTGTGGAATATGTCTAATACGTTGCATGACGATAGGTAATACTGCTACTAGAAGAAAGACGTTTGTGATGTATTTTATCCACGGCGGTCGATACCTTGGACCTTTTCATCGCTGATTTTTCAAATGGACTACTCCTATAAATCAAAAAGGCCAAGCTTACTGTGAATATTCAGGGTTTCGTTTAACCCTTTACTTCATGAATATTCATGTAAGAAATAATGACACTGTGAATATTAATTAGATTAGTTGTTATGATAGCTCATGTGCACAGGACTTTTTGGTCGTGGCAGAAACTATATAATCATATCTATATTACATCACAAGCAAACAACATACCCTGATCTGGGTCAACTCTTTTTGCAAAGGCATAGAAAGGCATATTTATGGAGTAAGGGTTAAAGAAATGTGTAACATGACAAACTGTCCAGACATTGATGAGAGGGTTCTGTGGGCTCCTATAGGAGCCTTTTCATCTGGTCATACATTGTTTGCAAATGACATTTAATAAATAATGGCATAATAAAAATAAATCAGCTGCACACTTTTATAATTACATATTGTTTATGCCTCCATATGAACAAACAACTTGGAGTACAGTAAAACCCTCTAAACCGGAATTCTGATACAGAAGAATTTAGAAACATTTAGGAAGGCGGTTGCTTAATGTAGGGTGAAATGCATGCAGAAAGCTCCTCTAGGAGCTTTCTGCATGTCTTTCACCATGCATTAAGCTGCCATCTGTCTCCATGACCAATATTTATACTAAATTTAACGCCCGGTTTAGAGGGTTTTTCATTGTAACCCGGTTTCTCACGAGGATACTATCTGTTTGCAATGTAAGTCAAGTCTCGGATAGCGGGATAACTGAACGTCGAGCAACTGACCGAATATCAAAATCATGTCAGTACAATACTATTTTAACGGTTACTCCATGAATATTGTTGTAAGAACTAGTAGCATCATTAATACTAATTGGATTAATTATCAGTAACATGGATACAAGAGTAGTTGGCCATGGCCAAAAGTATAGAATCATATCTCTAATATTTCTCAAGCAAACAGAGCAGACTCGGATCAGATGACTCCTAAAGGGGCCATCTGGTCTGGGTTTACTCTGTTTGCAAAGGCGAAGACATGTATATTTATGGAGTAAAGGATTAACCATGTTCTTCATAACAGAAACCCTTTTAACCCATTCCCGCATATTGACGCCTTTTGACGCTTCTGTAAAAGTCACTTTATGAAACCATTTTGATAAATAGAGCATTTGCTCCACAGGAGCAAATGCTCTATTCATCACAATGGTTTCAAAACTACACAATTCTGAACATTTCCTTTTCTCTAGTTAATGCCCCTTTTTGGTAGATTTAATCAAAGAGGTTAGGTCTAAAAATAGCTTAAGTGGGCATGGGTTAACGCATTTGCAAACTTAGTTGACCCAGATAAGACATAGTTGACCCAGATAAGACATAGTTGACCCAGATAAGACTACTCCTGTAGGAGCCGTTTGATCCGGATTCCCTCTGTCTTCTAATGCAATTATATGGATCTACGTTTCTGCCATGGCCAAACTTGCCTGCATCCATGTGTCATTATAAACAGTAATGTAATGAATATTCACGATCTAATTACTTCAAAATGAATATTCAACAGGTAAAGGATTAAAATGATCACCTTCAGCAAGTCTTAATTAACCCGCCCTAATACGCATTTTGACTGAATCTGACTTTCAGTTTGAGTATTATGTCTGCAAGAAATATTTACCTCATGCTTGTGGGGCAAACTATGCAGAGCGCGACCAGGACGGATCTACAATGGTCACATTTCCCTCCTTTCAGGACGCTAAACAAATATGGATTAAGTTATCGTGTCTCGGGGGACATGTTCTGTTTGAAAATGACTTTTGTATCAATTTGCGTGTGCCAATGCACAAATGAAAACGAAAGGTGAGAAAAAATGTTGCAGAAAACAAACTTTTGTTACAAACGTAATTAACGCCCCAGCGGGGCGTACTGTTGATGCTGTAAATTCAAATTGGCCCGTAATTGAAAACTTGCCCCTTTGTAACATAAACATATGAAATTGAATCTCCCTATTGATTACAGTTCAAAGGCACTATTGTGGAGCGGTGTAATCATCCGCACCACGAATTAGCGTCTTTAAAACGGGAAAAAGTTTTTAATGAAGCCAATTTGTAAAGTTGAGGTAACATGGCCCTAAATGACCCGCAAACGAATGCATGTTCGCTGTGAATGGCAAAATAACACGGAAATTGCATATAAAGTTTCTGACTTTCCCAATAATTTATACAACCGAATGCACTCCTAATTGAAGACAGTTTGATTAGAGATGGAACGCAAATGTTGTCACGGAGATGCACTAAAGACCCAATTCTAAAATTTAAAAAAAAGAAGAAGAAAATTGTAGGATATGCAACAAATTGAAGACAGAATACATTCTCCCTAGAGGAACTGGTATAGACAGACCACTTGTAGCCAGTAGGCATGCTGTTGCAATGTAGAAAGGAAACATAGAGCCGCTGTGAAAACGATAAAGCAGTATAAAACATTAGGTGTATACGTTCGTTCCGTACTTGTTAAGTCTAAGCACACACATAGACCATACAACAATCCTCTCTAGACTTATAACTTTGGAAAACTTAACGCTTTACTTCATGCGGACATCATTAACCCTTTCACCGCCAATGTCGAAAATATGTACCACAACAAATAGTGCAGTCCCAGATCAGACGCCGGTTTTCAAGGCGGCGTCTGATCAGGGACTTCACTTTTTGCCTCAAACTCTGTTTCTGTATATGTGCTTTATTCATTTGAAATTTGCATTTATTTAATCTCATTTCCTTATTTCACCAATGATTTAACAAAAAGTGGTTTGCAGACGACACTAAGAAATTCGGCACCGAAAGGGTTAAACGCCTTTTTAGACTCAGTAGACCCAGATCAGAAGCCCCCTGCAGGAGCTATCTGACCAGAGTGTGCTTTATTTGCTCATGTAACAACATAAATCTGATTCTATTGGGTCTGCCATGGCCAGAAGTTCATGTGTTCATGTACCATTATAAACAGTAAAGATATAAACAGTATTCGTTATGTAATTATTTCTAACATTTTATATATATCAGGTATAAATACATGTACTGTAGTCAGTGGTATTAACCCTTTCGGCATTGAATTTCCAAACCGGTCAAACTTACCAGGACTATTCAGGGATTATTAAAGAAACGTGTATTTCATGGTCTCTAATGCAGGATAAAAGTTATTGCATAACGTTTTGTTCTGCCTCAAGGAGAACCTTGTTAGTCGTTTTAAAGAGTCTCTATTGTACGTACAGAATGGTTGTTGCTGAGTAAACGATTGAAACTGTCTACTTTATGCCGACATTCATTGTCTACTAAAGTACTTCTAGGAGACGTAAAGTCCGAGATCTTGATAGAACAGATATTATTTGCAATGAAATTATTAATTTCAGGATGTTCAAATGCCATATAGTTTGGGCGTAAACATCTTATTAATATACAGTGAAACTATCTCTACATAATTCCTCATGAAAGCAGGCCTTTAATTTGGTGTTTACGAAAGGTGGTAGCTTTATACAGAACAGAAGTCACACACGAAGCTCATATAGAAGCGTCCTGCTTAACTTTTGTTTCCTGCATTAATCAAGCAACTGCTTTAAACGACTCTCGTGTTTATATTTCAATCGCTGAACACTTCCCAACCGGTGCTCTCTTTGTCACCCTTACTGTAATTGTTTGTCTCATGCCTTTTTACTTGTACGTTTGTTAATGTTTGAAATGTTTACCTCTTGTACTTGTGTGTTTGTTGATGTTTGAAATGTTCATCTATTGTGTGTGTGCTTTTGTGTGTTTTTGTGTTTTTCCTGCTCGACTTTACCACCTTTTCATACATATATTCATGGTGTAAAGGGCCGAGACTTAAGCAGTGTTGTTCGCATTATCACATTTAAGCTATTTGGATGCGTGTTAACCCTTCGCTTGCTATTCACGTCAATATACCTACCTTTAAATAGTGAATACCCAGATGAGACAGCTCCTGCAGGAGCTGTCTCATCAGGGTCTGCACTATTTACAAGTTTATTGTGCAACCTGTGCACTCCACAGCAGTGATTGCACAGCGAAATACTTGTACACAGTGAAGATATATGTAATTATACAACAGGGCATGGGTAAAGAAGGAGAACTTTATTATAATATTTAGCAAGCGAAGGGTTAACCCACAAGTGCTGCTTTTACATGACAACAATGACCTCTACTGCTCGCACGTGTCACTGGAAATATGTTTCTTTTTTCTTGTTGATAGAATCTTTCCCAATAATGTTTTCCCGCAGTAAAGTATGACCTTTGTTTCAATATGTCACTGAACCCTTGCCTAACTTTTATCCAGATCTGCGAATTTTGATTTGCTTTACAAGTAGCATGGATCCTGATGAAACGCAGAGTAACTCAGCGTCTCATCAGGATCCAAGCTGTTCTACACTCAATCAATAGTTTCCTAAAGACCTCGATCGCTTTGGAAGTCGTCAAAATTGCACAACATCCGCATTTGAGCACACATTATATTTTCACAGTGGCGTAAGTGCAACACTACCGTAGTCACGTGTTCGTTGAGTGTTCCATTAAGCCAGAAGTACGACAACCAATTATTTTATAGATTATCATTAGATGGAATGATCAAAACTGACCAGTGGTACCTGCAATGAAACAACAACCTGTCCCTGTGACCTCTCAGTTTGAGTTTGGGTTCAACGAAAGTATATCTGATTGGTCAGATATTGAGTTACACTAGAAAATAAAACAACAATGAACTCACAGTGTTGTAACCACATGACTGGCTGTGGTGGTCACACATAGTATACTGACACAACATATAGAAATTGGTATGTAAATGGAAAAGTACTTCAGGGACAGGTGTTATAATATTATGCACAGTAAGTCTCATTAATACGATTACTTAAAGTAGTAAACCTATGCATTTTTAAAAAAGGTGATAGCTTAATGCAGAACAAATGATATACAGCAAGCTCCCACGGAAACTTTCTGTATTACTTTTGCCCTGCATTTAGCAACCACCTGATTTAACAGACTCATGTGTTGATAAATTTAGCAAGACTGTACACGACCACAGGTATGCGTAAACATTCAACTATTTATAATAAAGCTACGGGTTCCGTCACGGTGTAAGACCTGCCTTTTGAATATTTACATCGGTGTTTAGCTTTATACAGTACCCGACCTGTTACTTACATAAAATAATTATGTAAACACATTACAAAGGTAACCAATGTTGAATAAGATCTGCAACATATAAGCAGAGTAGATCCAGATCAGACAATCTCTATACAGCTGCTGTCTGATCTATGTCTTTACAGTTTGTAAATGCCTATAAGGAGGGGATATCAAGTGAAGGAATACTAGTGGCAAAATGTAAAGAAATATAAAAGTAATTTCGCTCTTGTTTGCCTTTAACTCTTTCACGGCCAAGTCTTGTCGTCTGCAAACATTGTCGTCTGCTACATTTAATTATATTTCTTCATTTTTGTTTCAAAAACCATTGTCACAGTAACAAGCAATTTGGATCCCGATAAGACGCTGAGTTAACCCATTCCCTCATATTGACACCTTTTGACGCTTCTGTAAAAGTCACTTTGTGAAACCATTGTGATAAATAGAGTATTTGCTCCTACAGGAGCAAATGCTCTATTTATCACAGTGGTTTCAAACTACAAAATTTTAAAATTTTCCTTTTCTCTAGTTTATGCTCCTTTTCGGTAAATTTATTCAAAGAGGTTGGGTCTAAAAAATAGCCTAGTGGGAATGGGTTACTCGGCGTCTCATCTGGATCCATATAGTGTGCATAGGTAATTACAGATGTGACACTGACAGCGAAAGAGCTATTAATGAAACAGCTGCAAATATCTGTTTTCAGTCGTACAATTTGATAAGGTTGTTTTTTATTTTCAAAGAAAAACTGCCAATATATGTTTTTAGTCGTAAAATTAAATTAGATTTCTTAGATTTTCAAAAGCAAAACTGCCAATATCTGTTTTCAGTCGTAAAATTGGATTAAGATTCTTAGAATTTCAAAGAAAAACGACCAATATCTGTTTTCAGTCGTAAGACAGAATAAAGCTATCACATTGAACCAAATGCCCCGTCCTAGTAGACCATATGGGCATGTTCTAGCCTCGTCCTAATATACCATATGGGCATGTTCTAGCCCCGTCCTAGTAGACCATATGGGCATGTTCTAGCCGTTACTAGTACAGTAAAACCTCTCTAAACCGGAATTCTAGTACAGAAGAATTTAGATACTTTTATGCAGGTGGCTGCTAAATTCAGGGTGAAAGTCATTCAGAAAGCTCCTCTAGGAGCTTTCTGAATGACTTTCACCCTGCATTAAGCTGTCACCTGTCTCCGAGACCAATATTTATACTAAAATTTACGTCCGGTTTAGAGGGGTTTTACTGTAATTTAAAATTGTCATGAATCTAAAACTGATTATGAGCATAACAAGTGCAAGCACAGTTTAAAACCCACCCTATTTAAACCTTTACCTGTTGAATATTCATATACAGTAAAACTTCTCTATAACGGCCACTGAATTACATCAATTATTTTGTGTTAAAGTCAGGTGGCTGCTTAAAGCAAGGTGAAAGTAAAACAGAACGCTCCTATGGGAGCGTTCTGTTTTACTTTCACCTTGCTTTAAGCAGCCATCTGCCCTAAATACCAACTAATTAACACAAATCAGTGGCCGTTATAGAGAGGTTTTACTGTACATGAATATTAATAAGCTTTAGATTTATAAGTGCATATGATCACAGGAATGTTTGACCATGGTAGTAACTGTACAACCAAACGACTTTACAAGCAAACAAAGCAGATCCGGCGGCTCTTAGAGGTGTCACGTGATCTGGGCATTCACTCTGCAAAAGTGTCTCTATGGGGGGAAATAATTAACCGAGGATTACGAATCCATAACAATTAAAAATATTCAAATAATAGCAAGCAGGTTTAGCAAAGAAAATTCCAGTGACGTCTTAAAGTCATCACATCATGTGGGAAATAGTTACAGACACAAAAATACTGCATGCTGATTTGATTTATTTCGACAAGCTCTAGAGTTTGATTGACATTTGTTGGGGGCAAAATGTAAAATATCACCAGTGTACAAAGAAAATCCGACCAGATAATAATAAGATTTACAGATGTTTCTTGAAGGTCGATTTTCTGTTTTGTCTTCTATTTCTTGCTCCAACATGCAAACTTTCACATTCTGCTGAAATTAAGACACTGCTTTTAATCATGATGTGACGTTATATTTTACCCTTAACCCAGTGTCTCATATGCTATTTTTAGATACAACCTCTTTGAACAAATCTACCGAAAAGGAGCATTAACTAGAGAAAAGGAAAACTTTAGAATTTTGTTGTTTGAAACCATTGTGATAAATAGAGCATTTGCTCCTATAGGAGCAAATGCTCTACTTATCACAATTGTTTCACAAAGTGACTTTTACAGAGTCGTCAGAGTCGTCAAAAGTCGTCAACATGAGGGAATGGGTTAACTGACGGGGAGATTTGCAAAACACAATAGAACCTGTCTATCTTACCAGGGATTTGTTCTGTTTGCGGATCTGTTCCTAAAGTTTCTGCCATGGTCAAATCTATTCATAATTCCATTATAAGAACAGGTAAGAAATACTTAAACAGACATGGCTGCATTCATGAGTATCACATGTGTACTAATACAACCATGGCTTCTTAATGAGTATTACCTGTATACTAATACAGCTATGGCTTCTTGAGTATTACCTGTATACTAATACAGCTATGGCTTCTTACATGAGTATTACCTGTATACTAATACAGACATGGCTTCTTACATAAGTATTACCTGTATACTAATATAGCTATGGCTTCTTACATGAGTATTACCTGTATACTAATACAGCTATGGCTTCTTACATGAGTATTACCTGTATACTAATACAGACATGGCTTCTTACATAAGTATTACCTGTAACTAATACAGCTATGGCTTCTTACATGAGTATTACCTGTATACTAATACAGCCATGGCTTCTTACATGAGTATTACCTGTATACTAATACAACCATGGCTTCTTACATGAGTATTACCTGTATACTAATACAGCTATGGCTTCTTACATGAGTATTACCTGTATACTAATACAGACATGGCTTCTTACATAAGTATTACCTGTATACTAATACAGCCATGGCTTCTTAATGAGTATTACCTGTATACTAATACAGTCATGGCTTCTTAATGAGTATTACCTGTATACTAATACAGCCATGGCTTCTTAATGAGTATTATCTGTAACTAATACAGCCATGGCTTCTTAATGAGTATTACCTGTATACTAATACAGCTATATCTGCATTCATGAGTATTACCTGTATACTAATACAGACATGGCTGCATTCATGAGTATTACCTGTATACTAATACAGTCATGGCTTCTTAATGAGTATTACCTGTATACTAATACAGTCATGGCTTCTTAATGAGCATTACCTGTAACTAATACAGCCATGGCTTCTTAATGAGTATTACCTGTATACTAATACAGCCATGGCTTCTTACATGAGTATTACCTGTATCCTAATACAGCTATGGCTTCTTACATGAGTATTACCTGTATACTAATACAGTCATGGCTTCTTACATGAGTATTACCTGTATACTAATACAGTCATGGCTTCTTACATGAGTATTACCTGTATACTAATACAGCCATGGCTTCTTACATGAGTATTACCTGTATACTAATACAGCCATGGCTTCTTACATGAGTATTACCTGTATACTAATACAACCATGGCTTCTTACATGAGTATTACCTGTATACTAATACAGCTATGGCTTCTTACATGAGTATTACCTGTATACTAATACAGACATGGCTTCTTACATAAGTATTACCTGTATACTAATACAGCCATGGCTTCTTAATGAGTATTACCTGTATACTAATACAGTCATGGCTTCTTAATGAGTATTACCTGTATACTAATACAGCCATGGCTTCTTAATGAGTATTATCTGTAACTAATACAGCCATGGCTTCTTAATGAGTATTACCTGTATACTAATACAGCTATATCTGCATTCATGAGTATTACCTGTATACTAATACAGACATGGCTGCATTCATGAGTATTACCTGTATACTAATACAGTCATGGCTTCTTAATGAGTATTACCTGTATACTAATACAGTCATGGCTTCTTAATGAGCATTACCTGTAACTAATACAGCCATGGCTTCTTAATGAGTATTACCTGTATACTAATACAGCCATGGCTTCTTACATGAGTATTACCTGTATCCTAATACAGCTATGGCTTCTTACATGAGTATTACCTGTATACTAATACAGTCATGGCTTCTTACATGAGTATTACCTGTATACTAATACAGTCATGGCTTCTTACATGAGTATTACCTGTATCCTAATACAGCCATGGCTTCTTACATGAGTATTACCTGTATACTAATACAGTCATGGCTTCTTACATGAGTATTACCTGTATACTAATACAGTCATGGCTTCTTACATGAGTATTACCTGTAACTAATACAGCCATGGCTTCTTACATGAGTATTACCTGTATACTAATACAGCTATGTGTTCTTACATGAGTATTACCTGTATCCTTATACAGCCATGGCTTCTTACATGAGTATTCATTTGGCAAGAGGTTCACAATCAATACTAACCATCACTCGATAATGCCCCGATGGTGTAAAACGTGTTTTTAGTTCTAAGTTAATTTTAAAACATCTGATTGGTCATATTTTGAGAAATCTCAACATCTGACCAATCAGATACTTGAGAATGAACCCCTATTCCGACTGAGAAGTTTCATAACCTCGATCTAAGGAATATACAATAAACCATAGCTGTGTATAAAATTACGACTTTTATGGTTAATCACTGGTCACACTTGGCCATGTAAACACTGTATGGGGTGTGGCATGTTCAAAAGTAACTTTCTCACAGGTGGTTGCTACAGTAGAACCCCTCTAATGCGACCATTTAATGAATAAACATATATGTCTTTATAAGCAGGTGGTTGCTTAATGCAGGACAAAAGTAATGCAGAAAGCTTTCTGCATTACTTTTGCCCGGCATTAAGCTACCACCTGCCTCTACAACCCAGAATTATACCTCTTTTAAGTGGTCGCATTAGAGGGTTTTTACTGAATATGCAAACGGAAAGGGGGGCGTGCTGCTTTGCGTTCAGTCTGCATTATCACGTGTATTTATAAAAACCCTATATGATTTATGTAATGGTTATTGTAGAGGGGTTTAGATGTGTTTGACTGATAGTTTAACCTCAGCAGGAAGGGCGTTTAGTATAGTTGGGACGTATATAAGAAAGACTACAGTAGGTGCAGAAAGACCAATGCAAATAGGACCTCAATTGAATAAATATTTGATGAAAATGGATTATTGTACATGTACATGCTTGGTATATATTCAATATGTTGCATGATACTGAGTGATGCATTAACCAGCAGAAACTCTTTTGGGACATCAATTTAGCCCCCTACCCATTAACCATTGCTCCTATGTAAAAATAAGTCTGCTCAAAGATGGTATTATTGCATTTGTGATTACTTCTCATTCGTCTGAGAATTTATGGACTGAGTATCAAATAGTTTCAATGCGTCTTATCTGCGTCCAAACTGTTTTCAAAAGCGAATGAAGTCGACCTTAGCGGGGTAAAGGTTCGTTGTATCTATATATGGACGGGTAAAGGTTCATTGTATCTATATATTGACAAGCATTCAGCAATACAAGGCGTTAATGGGTTTGAGAACATGATAAACATATATAATTGAAATGACAATCACCTGTAAAATCAAAATTTTATACAAAATTATATTCTTTCATTGTGCTTTGCAGATATTATACAGAAGGGCCTAAAGTGTTTGCAGTTCCGTATCTTTAATAACACCAACTGGATCACTCGTGTCTCTGATGATGTAAGTATTTACGCCGTGAATATTCAAGTAAGAAATAATGATATCTTGAATATTCTACAGGCGCATAAGTACTCCTACAGGCTCATATAGACTCATAGTGTTTGCAGTTCCGTATCTTTAATAACACCAACTGGATCACTCGTGTCTCTGATGATGTAAGTATTTACGCCGTGAATATTCAAGTAAGAAATAATGATATCTTGAATATTCTACAGGCGCATAAGTACTCCTACAGGCTCATATAGACTCATACAAACTCATACAGGCTCATACAGACTCATATAGGCTCACAAGACTCCTACAGGCCATGCTCTATTTGCTAAAGGGTTGAAAGGTGTATTTACAGAGTAAAGGGTAACACCATACATGTATATATGATCCAGACAGAACGCCAAATTTTGGCCAATAAACTCATCAAACCTCGTCCTTAGAAATGCGAAAGAAGCAGCAAGTGAAAGAAAATGTCTGAATGTTCAACAAAAGACAGTTACACAGAGTTTGATAGATACATGTAGATTGCTGCGTACTGAAGTAAGTACAAAATCTGAAATAACTTCTCTAAAGCGACCACCAAAAGAGGTATAATTCTGAGTTTTACAGACAAGTACATTTCTTGCTCCAACATGCAAACTTTCACATTCTGCTGAAATTAAGACACTGCTTTTAATCACAATGTAACGTTATATTTTACCGTTAACCCATTACCTCATAGGCTATTTTTAGATACAACCTCTTTGAATAAATCTACCGAAAAGGAGAATTAACTAGAGAAAATGAAAGTTTTAGAATTTTGTTGTTTGAAACCATTGTGATAAATAGAGCATTTGCTCCTATAGGAGCAAATGCTCTATTTATCACAATGGTTTCACAAAGTGACTTGCAGGAAGAAAGTTGTGCATAAAGCACCCATAGGAACTTTCTATACGTTGCTTTCGTTCTGCTTTAAGCCACAACATGCTTTTAAACACGCGAATATTGATTCATTAAAGGGTTGCTTTACAGTGTTTCTACTGTGTCCTGAAATACCTTGCACCTAGCAGGCAATGTGTGGCAAGACAGTATAGAGAGAACAGCATCACTGTGAAAACGATAAAACTGTAAAGTGTGATAAAACTGTAAAGTGTGAAGTACATGTCACGTTAGATAATCCCTGTGTGTATGTTAAGTTTAAGTACTTAAACGGACCGTAACTCTCTTCGGGATTATTTGTAGAGGTTCTTAACAACAATAGACCCAAGAGACGTTCAACGCGTTACAATTTGCAAAATCTGGCATGGCATTTTGTACTTTAAATAGAATACAAAGAATGTTCAAAATAACGATCGATCCAGGCAAGGTTTAGGCAAAACCCTCAAAGTTTACATCAATAAATGAGTTAGAAGAATAAGAAACAGTATTGTTTGTGAAATCGCTTAAACCTGCTCAATAAATTTAGAAAAGCAATTCTTCGAACAATCATTTGTGCCAAATGAAATGTCGACGTCTGTTTAGATGTAAGAGCAGATACATATAATAGGCGAACGTGGAACATAAAGGCAAAATAGCATGTGCGTGCACGATTGCTTATAATTGTGGATGTGTATTGTAAGAATACCCCCCCCCCCTCCACACACACACACATACACCGTGCTAAAACATATGATCATAAATCCCGATTTACTTGAACATAATTAATTACGCAGTCTACCACTGATGATTCATATCATAAGATATCAAAGTAACAAAACATGCTTTCTTGAAACGAGTAAAACCTCTCTAAAGAGACACAATTGTGGATCTTACAGCAATCAGGCGATAGCTTAACCCTTTACTCCATAAATACTTTTACAGAAGCCGTCTGATCAGAGTCTGCTCTGTTGTATACGATGTAATATAGATATAATTATGCATGTCCTATTATGACAAATTAATCTAATTAATATTCATGACGTCATTATTTCTTACATGAATATTCATGGTGTTAAGGGTTAATGCAGGACGAAGTTATGCATCAATCTTCAACAGGGACTTTCTACATTACGTTTGTTCAGCTTTAAACGACCACATGCCTTTAACCCATTACCTCATAGGCTATTTTTAGACCCAACCGCTTTGAATAAATCTACTGAAACGGAGCATTAACTAGAGAAAAGGAAAATTTTAGAATTTTGTAGTTTTAAATCATTGTGATAAATAGAGCATTTGCTCCTATAGGAGCAAATGCTCTATTTATCACAATGGTTTCACAAAGTGACTTCTACAGAGTCGTCAAAAGTCGTCAATATGAGGGAATGGGTTAAAGTTTAATTATTAAGTTGTCGCTTTAGCGTGGTTCTGCTGTACCATCCATGTTTTCTTTTTTGTGCCTGTTACTTTAAGGTGTAAAATTGTATTCGGTTTGTCCGTTATTAGAAATTCTGTATCTGTTTCTCCAAGTTTGTCTTGTAATAGATTTTTATTTCCTGCACCAGGTTACACAGGCAAGTGTGTTCTCGCCTCCCTAATCTTGTAACAATCTTCCGTACCAACAAACAGTTTCCATTGGTGTGTTGAATAACATCCCGAACACTTGCATTCTGTTGTTATCAATTTATACAAATAGGAACTACCAAGAAACCACCAGAGGGTAGACACAAATCAATGGTTTCTCATCAGGTTCATTAGCATATTGCATAATTACCCCTAGCTCCGGATAAAATCCTTCAATTTGTGACAATAGCAATACCAAACCTGACACTTCTCAGCCCTCAGCGAATGGTATCGACCAATCTAACTACAACAAAGGTACACTTTGCTTGAAATGTTGTGTTAATACAGTAAAACACCTCTAAACTGGAATTTTAATAAAAGAATTTAGGTACAGTAAAACCCATGTAAACCGAACGTTCAAATTAATAGTACCAATTCAGGCCTTTAAGTCAGGTGGCAGCTTAATGCAGGGTGAAAGTCATACAGAAAGCTCCCAAGGAGCTTTCTGTATGACTTCACTCTGCCCTTTAAGCAGTCACCAGCTTAAAATACCTCAATTCTTCTTTAAATACAATTGAACTTCGATATATCGAACTCGGATAACTCGAACTTCTGGATAACTCGAACTAAAAGTTCGATCCTCCAAAATTTATAATACAGAATTGTTCTAAAATGTATCACTACACATATCTAGAAACACATGTGACAGCTTAATGCATGTCCAAAGTAATGCTGAAAGCTCCTACGGGAGCTTTCAGCATTACTTTAGACATGCAATTAGCTGTGAACTTGACATATTAGTCAGATTATAAATCGGATGACTCGAACCTCTGTTATCTCGAACTATTTTTATGGTCCCTTGAAGTTCGAGATATCGAAGTTCAACTGTATTGACATTCCGGTTTTGCGATTTTTGACGTATGTTAGGCTAGTGTCTGCTTGATACAGGGGTAAATGTATGAATACAATACAAAATAAATATAAAATGATTTACAAATGCATTGATACGTTATTACATATTTTACACGTATTTAATTGACCAAGAAGATGATTTAAAAGTTCCACTGTCAGTAATATGTCAGTTTAAATTAGTTTAATTATATCTATGTGAATAGTTATAATGTGATTTGCGATATCTAAGTTATGAATACAGTAAAACCTCTCTAAACCGGAATTCTAGTAGAGAAAAAAATAGACACTTTTAGGCAGGTGGCTGCTTAATGCAGGGTGAACGTTATTCAGAAAGCTCCTCTAGGAGCTTTCTGCATGACTTTCACCCTGCATTAAGCTGCCACCTGTCCCCAATACCGATATTTATACTAATTTTAACGTCCGGTTTAGAGAGGTTTTACTGTACATACAATCTACAACATATTGGTTTAGCTTTGAAGATACAACATGCTGTAAACACTCGATTATTCGAATACTTAAATACGTATCATTGTATCGACCTTTAACACAAGGGACTGTTTAATAAAGGGCGAAAGTCATGAAGAAAGCTTCTCCCGGTTCTTTCTGTATGATTTTTATCCTGCATTAAGCAGCCACCTTCCTAACAATATCTAAATTCTTCTATATCATTTTTCCGGATTACCGCGGTTTTACTGTATGATTAAACTGGTACGTTTAACGTGATGTCTAGACCATTGTCACGTTTAGTTAATACATGTAACGCCGTGTCTAGACCATTGTAAAGTTTAGCTCTTATATTATGTAACGTGGTGTCTAAATCATTGTCAAGTTTAGTTGTGAAGTTTAGTTAGTTTAAACATATTTTATTTCGAAGTTTAGTTCATACATATAACGTGATGTTTATACTATTGCCGAGTTTAGTTCACACATGTCACGTGATGTCTAGACTATTGTTAAGTTTAGCTCTTATATGTAACGTGGTGTCTGAATCATTGTCAAGTTTAGTTGTGAAGTTTAGTTCATACATATAACGTGATGTTTATACCATTGCCAAGTTTAGTTCACACATGTCACGTGATGACTAGACTATTTTCAAGTTTAGTTCATACATGCAACGTGGTGTCTTGACCATTGCCAAGTTAAGTTGTGAAGTTTAGTTCATACATGTAATGCGATGTCTAGGCCATTGTCAAGTTTAGTTCATACATCCATTATCAAGTTTAGTTCATACATGTTAACGAACACGGGACCAATAAGTGTGTAAAATTACCTTACTGGGATTATATAAAAACAGATTATGTATTAGTGTAAGAAATTATGGCATCATTCCTATGTGTTAGCTTATTCTTCAAATTTATGGTAATTGAGGTTGAAACTGTAGGATAAGATCTACACAATTTAATAAGCAAACGTGGTAGACTCTGATAAGACGGTTCGTCTGATCATGGTTTATTCTGTTTGAAATCGGTCAATCAGGTAGATGGTTGACAAATTTGCGATTATTCAGATACGGGTTAAGTAACGCGTAAGTGCAGACCATTTTAGAAGACACTTGATTGATGTGTTGTCGCGTCATCCTATTTCGGACATTGCGCACATTGTAAACGAATTCACACATGGCTTCGGGCATCTTGTGGATTAATTAGATAAGGTTGAGAGACAAGTGTTCATGACGTGTGCCATCGATCTTGGAACCTCCTCACAGAACTATAGTTCACGTAGTATCACACTGACAAATACAGAACACCATTGCCTCATACAGGTGACCATTGTACAAACCTGTACATGATGCATATTCAAGTAAGATAAAATTAAATCATAAATATAAATTAGCTGATGCTTTATTAAATTAATTCAGACGACTCCTACGGAAGCCATCTGAGCTGGATTTACACTGTTGGCATTGCGATAAAATCTCCATCCAAGAGCTCGGCTTATATCTACTCATTTCATCATAGCAAATCGGTACATACACTTGTTCCGAGTCACTCACTCGTTCACCCAGTCGTGTACGCGTTCATTCATTCGCTCACTAATTCACCCATTAACTCTGTTACAGTGTACTTACATGTACATGTTCAGCCCTTTCCCCCACTAATCCTGACCTGATTCACGTATACAAACAGCTTGGACCCAACCTCTCACAAGGATCAAAGCTCTTTAACCCATTACCTCATAGGCTATTTTTAGATACAACCTCTTTGAATAAATCTATCAAAAAGGAGCATTAACTAGAGAAAAGGAAAATTTTAGAATTTGTAGTTTGAAACCATTGTGATAAATAGAGCATTTGCTCCTATAGGAGCAAATGCTCTATTTATCACAATGGTTTCACAAAGTGACTTTTACAGAGTCGTCAAAAGTCGTCAATATGAGGGAAAGGGTTAATACTCGGTCAATATAAGTCTCACAAAAGCCTGATCGAATCAGATGTACATGCAGTCAAAATTACAAAAGATCCGACAAACGTTTGAGAAGACACTATATTTTCACAGCGGCATAAGTGTTTATACATGACTGTTTTACTATAGTAAATCCTCTCTATAACGCCACTAAATTGTGTTAATTAGTTGGTATTTAGGGCAGGTGGCTGCTTAAAACAAGGTGAAAGTAAAACAGAACGCTCCAATAGGAGCGTTCTGTTTTATTTTCACATTGCTTTAAGCAGCCACATGCCTTTAACTTAAAAATACTTGATTTAATTTAGTAGCCGTTATAGAGAGGTTTTACTGTACTATGCGAATTTCACCTGATTTCAGTCGCGTTGATAAAAACAATAAAACATGATCGGATAACTCTAGTGAGTCTGTAATTGACATCTCAAGAAGATTGCTGAAGATTGTGAATCCGTACAAGAGCAGTGCATACATGAGCTTCAATGTTAGCAGTACCCACTGTCCAGATGTCAGTGCACTGAATGACCCCATTTCTCTGTTTCCCTATTTTACTTGATATAGATGCAACCTTACACCTTTGCAAACAGAGTGCTCTGTTTCCTTAATATGCAATTATGAAAATCTCATTAACTAGTTTCTTCCTAGGCCAAAATCTTATTTTCCTGAAACATTATAAATATTCAACTAATACATATTCTATATGTTATTATATGTCGCAATTATGCAAAACTCTTCAATTAGATCCTTATCACCGGCCAATTTCCACCATGACATGTACAATAAATGTACAGTAAAATCAATCTTATACGACTATCAAAAGAAACTCTAATTCTAGTCTAAAATTCAGGTGGTAGCTTAATGCAGGACGAATGTTATACAGAAAGCTCCGACAGGAGATTCCTGTATTACATTCGTCATGCATTAACCCGTTCGCTGCCAAACTCTGTCTGCTGACTTTGTCGTCTGCTATAAATTTTCATTTATTTTATTTTCTTCATTTTTGTTTCAAAAACATAGTAACAGTAACAAACAGTTTGGATCCTGATGAGACGCCGAGTTACTCGGCGTCTCATCTGGATCCAAACTGTTTGCATGGGATATCATAGACCCGTCATTGTGGCACGGAAGGGGTTAAGAAACCATCTGCTTTTAAAGACATTTATGTTTATTCGTAAAGTGGTCACCCAAGACGAGAGGCGAGATCATTCTACTGTATATTTTCTTAAACTGAAATATTTGTTATTTGTTTATTAAATAATTCCATTTCCGTAAGTGTTTTAACCAACCTGTGCAGATGGATCTCATGTATAACATGACACCAGGTTGCTTAATAGTATTGAACCCTACTAGTAGGTGTACTCTTAATTCCACGAGTTTGTCCAAAATATGTACATGCATTAGTACACCCTTACAAATGTATTCGCAGACCACATGGATGAAAGTGTACCCATTGACCAGTTACCCCATAAATACGTTTATCTACGCCATTGCAAGCAAAGCAGATACAGATCAGACGGCTCATATTGGAACCGTCTGACCAGAGTCTTAGCCTATTGCTGCTAATGAATAAATATTGATACAGTAGACCCCCTCTAATGCGACCACTTAATGAATAAACATGGGTGTCGTTATAAGCAGGTGATTGCTTCATGCAGGACAAAAGTAATGCAGAAAGCTCCTCTAGGAGCTTTCTGCATTACTTTTATCCTGCATGAAGCTACCCCCTGCATCTAGCACCCATAATTATACCTCTTTTAGGTGGTCACATTAGCGGGGTTTTACTGTATGATTCTGTAATTTCCAAGTTCTACAATGACTTAAAGTTCCTGTCGTCAAATTCAATCATAAAAACTAAGCAAGTTGATATTTACGCCATTATTTCTTACATGAATATTGATGCAGTAGATGCAGTATATTATGGGATGTAACCATAATGTTTGCAGGTGCATCCATAACCGGGTGTGTGTACTATTAACATATGTTTAACCTCTTTGGCATGACCTCTGAGTGCAAACCCATTTAGATGATTTTCAGCTGCGGTAACTAAATTTATTCCGAATTGTTTGCAAAATAGCAGTCAATATGTTTTCTGCCCTGTAATTACTGATGCTGCTTTGTGTATTACCCAGATAGAACGTTAAACAACAAGTGGTGGAGTCGATCAATTAGTAATGGCAATTACTGGTGTTTGCTCTTATATTTTGCACAGCTGGACTTATATAGATTACCAGGATAACAACAGAATGTGCCAATTTCCCAGGGAGCCACACGGATATACCTAGTCCTGGAAACCAGTAACTGTGTCACGATTACTGAAGCAGTACAACGCCAAACCTTTCCTTCATATAAATGCATTTTCAAGCATTTGCAAACAAAGTAGACCCACCCATATCAAACGGTTCCTGTAAGAGCGGTCTGATCAGTGTTTGCTCTGTTTGCCAATGGCATTTGATAGATTTGTTTCTTTAGTTTCTGAAATGGATACAATATTCCATGTTCCATATTTCATTATAATTATTTTCCCATGAATATCCAGTAGGCAGTGCATTTGAAATAAACACAGAACATGGATATGGTTAACCATGTATTCCGAGAACGCATCTGTTAACGCCTTTGCAAAGTTAGCTGTGTCAACTAACACATTATCCCCTAGTGACGCATTTTTGCGCATCTATAAAAGTCACTTTATGAAACCATTGTGATAAGTAGAGCATTTGCTCCTATAGGAGCAAATGATCTATTTATCACAATGGTTTCAAACTACAAAATTCTATATTTTTCCTTTCCTCTAGTTAATGCTCCTTTTCGGTAGATACATTCAAAGAGGTTGGGTCTAAAATAGCATAGGAGAGAATGAGTTAACAAGTTATTACTGAAGACTCAAACACATTGAAACAATGCAACGTTCACATTGTACTCCATAAATACGCCCTTTAACGTCTTTGCGAACAGAGTAGACCCAGATTAGACGTCTCATTCAGGGTCTGTTGCGTTTGCTTATGGATTTATATAGATCTGATTCGTCAGTGTCTGTCTTCCCAAACGTTTCTATGATCATGTTACTCTATAAAAGGTAATACATGTATATTGATATGCATGATGTCACTATTTCTTACATGAATATTTATGGAGTAAAGGGACAAAAAGCGATCTGGATGTTATAATGTTGTGAACCTTTTGGCATGATACGAGCCAATAAGAAATGTTGGCCTAGATGAGACAAGGAGTAGCTAGGCGCCCGCCATGACCCAAACGGCTTCACACCTGTCCAATCGCATCGCTGTTAACCCATTTGCTCCCACGATCCCATATATGGGACGTAGGCAAACAGTGTAGACTCTGATCAGACGCCGCTTAATGCGGCGTCTGATCAGAGTATACACTGTTTGCTGATAGGAAATTCAATATAAAACAAAACAAAAATGAAAATTTAGACCAGACATCCCTTAGATAAAAGATAGACTAATCCAATATATAAGCATGGAAGAATTCATTGGGAGCAAATGTGTTAACTTGTAATTTGAAAACGAAGTGGACCAACATTTGTCCCAAACATGCTAAATGTTAAATAATTATCTGAACTGAAGGACTGTCTAGGCCTAACATAAGATACGGGTAACTTGACTCTATCATGTTATGACGTCACTAGCCTACATCCTTTCATCATTTGCCTCTTTTGGTCAAGACTGAAGTGTAAAACAAACAACTACAGAGTGTTATTCAATGTTAAATGAGTAAATCACATGTTGATCTTTATCCTGTCGGTCGTGACCACATTGTCACTGCATACAGCTTGGATCCAGATGAGACGTCGATTAAATGGGCGTCTCATCAGGATACAAACTGTTTGACCCCCGTACAATTATTTTCCGAACTACCCAATCAGTAGTAAGGAAGACGCACAGCCGATCATTGGTGTAGTAGGCATGTTTTTTCGGCAAAGTAAAGGTTAAACTGACAGAAAAGAAATATATCGACAAATGAAAAGGCTAAACGGTCCTTTAAAGTATGGTCAAAGATATCTGAGAATGATAAATGATAAATAAAGTCATTCAACACTTGAAGTAACGAACGGCGTAGGTTCCAGTTTGTCTGTGACTTGGTTAATATTTCACTGGTTAGAAGCAATATACAACGAGAGTAGATACATGTAGTGAATACAACCGGACTGCTTCCGGACAAAGAACAGTCTTAGATACATTTTTTTTATATCACTTAGACTAGATACTGGTCTGGCAATTATTATTCGTTATTTTAATAAACTTCGTTATCGCTTTACTGAATGAATATTCATGTTAGAAATAATTACATCATGAATGTCAATTAAATTAATTTGCTATAATAGCACATGGACACAGAAATGTTTGACCATGACATATTGTAGAATGATAGAATCATATTTACTTTATATCATCCAAACAGAGCAGTCCCTGACCAGATGCCCCTATAGGAACCGTCTGATCTGGGTCTAGTCTGTTTGCATGGGTGTAGAAAGGCGTATTTATGGAGTAAAGGGTTATACTATCCGAAGTCTGGATATTTTATTTTTCTCTCATTAGATGTTGGAATTGTCAAGCTGGGTCCGGATTGTAGACTTGTCACACACATTAAACAAGATTCTATGTTATAAAAGGGACTAGAATGACTATCAGTGTAGACCCAGTTACAATATTCTGTGCACACTGCATATTTTCGGACACGACAAGTGTACATGTATACAAAAGACGCCATGTGCTCGCGAATAACTTACAGAGGCTTCTGATTAACTGCCAGTGTTCTGAATGTACAATAGAAACTATCTTAAATGGTCATCAAAACGGGAGCTTATTATGGCTGGTACAGGTGGTAGCTCAATACAGGTCGAACGTAATATAGGAAATTCGTATAGGAGCTTTCAGCATTACTTTTGTCCTGCATTAAGCGACCACCTGCTTTTTAAGAGTCCTGTGTTCAATGAATGAATGCCCGCTTAAGACAGATTCTACTATACACTAGAAAACTGCCTGTAACGACCATTATCATGCACGAATATGGAGGGAGATAAGAGCAGGTGGTTGCTGAATGAACAACGAAAGTAATGCAGAAAGCTGATAGAGGAGCTTTACGCATAACTTTCGTCCTGTATTAAGCTCTTTGCAAACATGGTATACCCAGGTCAGACAGCTCCTCTGTTTACTTACATATTACAGATTTGATTATCTATCGTTGTCATGGCAATTATATTTCATCATTATGTATTTTAACTCAATGATTTAATTAATTGTTATTAATAATAGACGATGTCTTGTATGAATATTCATGAGTTGAATTATTTAAAGGGATCGGGTATCTTTAATCAATATCGTGGCTTATGTAATATCGTGCATTTCGAAATCCGTATCAATGATAATGTACATAACAATAGGGTAGTCACATTAACAGCTGTACTTCATAAACAATATAGTCTTGTGGTTGAATTGTTGAGAACCATCTGTTGTGATTTCGTAGGAAGATAACGTTTCACACTCCATGATGTTGTTCCTTTGTGTATTCTTATGTTATCATACAAGTTCACTGGCCATAAGCCAAGCCGTTCTAGTCCTGATCAAAAGAATCTCAATGGATTCTATATTAAAAACAACTTCTGAAGCGGCACCTTAAGGGGGTCTACATTTGCGTCTTTAAAATAGATGATAGCTTAATTATGGAATGAAATTAATATGCAGAAGCTCCTGAAGCTCCTGCAGAAGCTTTTTGAAAATTGCTTTCGTCCTGTATTACCACCTGCTTTTAATGACACCCGCGTTTGTTCATAATGTGGTCTCTGTAAAGGGGGTTTTACTGTATATTTTCGGTCTGCACTGTGTATGAAAACACAATTTAAATTAAATTGCAGTAAAATATCTCTCGATAAAGTCCATTACAAAGTGATCTACTAGAGAATTCCCCTAGGAGCTTTTTGCACAACTTTCATTCCGCATTAACCCATTCCCTGTTTAGTATTCATGAAAGAAATAATGACAGCATGAATATTTATGAGCTGAATTTGTATAATGGCAATTGTAGACAGGATTGTTTTGGTATTAGTAGAAATTATAGAGCCTGGTCTATTATAAAACCATGAGTAAAAAGAGCAGACCCGGATCAGACGGCTCCTTTAGGAACCGTCTGATCTGGGTCTACTATGTTTGCAAATACGTTAAAACACGTTATATGAAGGACAGAGTTAAGCTACCATCTTTCTTAAAATCCCCGAAGTAGGTCAGTTTTTACTCGTCGTTATATATAGAAGCTTTACTCAAAGTTTTGCTGTACTTTGATTAAATGAGGGACATTAGTTGCGCATGTATAATAGTCATTGTTTGCTAAACAAAAGCTCCGTTGGTTTCCCGTTGCTAATGTACAGTTATACCTCCCCGTAGCAACCACTTAAACGGCTTAATGTATAATCATGGAAGTCTTAACCCTTTCACCGCCGAAGTCGCATAAAGCCACCACGACAAATAGTGCAGTCCCAGATCAGACGGCGGCGTCTGATCAGGGACTTCACTATTTGTCTCAGTCTCTATTTCTATATATGTGCTTTATTATTTAAAATTTGCATTTATTTATCTCATTTCCTTATTGTACCGAATGATTTAACAAAAGTTGGATTGCAGACGACATGAAGAAAGTTGGCGCCGAAAGGGTTAAAAAGAGGCAGATATGTGTTTAATACAGAACGAAGTCAAACATTCCCATGCTATGATCGACATTTGCAAACAGCTTGCATCCAGATGAGTCGATGAGTAACTCGGCCAGTAATCTTCTAAAAGCTTGAACAAAATACTGTACTAATAAGCGGTCATTGTAGAGAGGGTTACTGTAATAGAAGAATCAGCAACCTATCATAGTCTACACTGTTTTCAAATGTCTTTCCTCAAGACACCGGCCTTCAGTAAAGGATATATGAAAATGAAATTGCCGAAGGTCGGAGACAATAGTATTTGTCATTTGTAGCGCATTCATCACATGTCCTGTTTTAGCATTTTCCTGATGAATATTCATGCAAGATATATTGACATCGTGAATATGTCGATGCAATTTTGGCCAGAAGCTGTATAATCAGAAGAAAGTATATTGTTGCATAAGCAAACAGAACAAACAATGATCAGACGGCTCCTATAAGAGCTGTCTGCGTTGGGTGTATTCTATTTGCAAATGTGTTAACGTTCGCCAAAATATGTCAAAAGGCTTCTGAATATAAGGGAAAGGGTACATCGGTGAAGTCTATCGTGACACCAGGTGTATTTAAATAACCCATGCGATTGAGCCATGTAAGCTACCGTAAATCCCAGATAATTCGCAATTTTAGAATAGAAGAATGTAGACACTTTAGGTAGGTGGCGGCTTAATGCAAGTTGAAAAGCATGCAGAAACCCCCAATGGAGCTTTCTGTGTGGCTTTCACGTTGCATTAAGATACAACCTGTCGCAAATATCGATACTATTACACATACATTAACCTTGAGCTTGGTGTAGATTGGCCCGAGATCATCTTTGCACACAGTTTGGATTCAGACCAGTTGACAGATAACTCGGCGTCTTATCATAATATACATATACAGTAAAACCTCTCTAAACAGGAATTCTAGTTGAAAAGATACTTTTAGGCAGGTGGCTGCTTAAACGCAAGGTGAAAGTCATACAGAAATCTCCTAGAGGAGCTTTCCGCATAACTTTCACCCTATATTAAGCTATCACCTGTTTCCAAGACTGGCATCTACAGTAAACCCTCTCTATAACGCTCACTAAATTACATCAAGTATTTTGTGTTAAAGGCAGGTGACTACTTAAAGCAAGGTGGATGTAAAACAGAACGCTCTTATAGGAGCGTTCTGTTTTACTTTCACCTTGCCTTAAGCAGCCACCTACCCTAAATACCAACTATTTAACACAATTGAATGACCGTTATAGAGAGGTTTTACTGTATACTTAATTGCACGTAGGTTGTAGACAGGATTTACTGTATACAGTTTGACACTCTGAATTACATTTTTTGTTGAAACCTTGGATACACGTGCATGAACGTACATATACTGCAAACCTCGATAAATCGGGGTTTGTTTGTTTTTTTAAGAAAGAAGATTTGAGAATTTTTGAGACAGGTGACTATTTGATGCGGAATGAAAGTTGTACAGAAAGCTCACAGACAAGTTTTCTGCATTCAGCTGTCACCTGTCTTAAAAATAACGAAGGTTTACTGTATGGTTTTTTTTCTCTCAGCAGGCTAAACTGTTAACTTTGCGTGTCCAGTACACAGGGTTCGTCTCAGAAAGCACGTAAATGTACCACAAAAGGAGTCACTTCCATTGCTTGCATGAACGGGATTTAGCTGTATCTCAAAATCTATATAAGTGTCACTGCACGACGAAATCTTTGGATCTACATTTGAGACGGGTGCTAGTACAGCATGAGTCAATCTTAACCCTTTATAGTGCTGAACTTTCAAAAGGATTATTCAAAATTTCAAACAGGTCCAGCTTGTGGTGATTATTTAGGGATGTTTCTAAAGAAAATGTTTACTAACATGACAAACAGTGCAGGCCCGTATTCGGAACCCTCTCATCTGGGTCTACACAGTTTGCAAAGGACATTAGTGATTCATGTCCTGCACTGTAAGGGTTAATATTTAGCATGATATGGGCAAGTTTGCCATGACCTTTGTAAACAGTTTCGATCCAAATGAGATGCCGAGTAACTCGGCATCTCTTCTGAATCGAAAACTGTTAAATAAAACTGACTGCACTTTTGTATAGCATAGTTTGAAAGGGAAGCGCGTTACATTTTGTTGCATACAAATACATTTGTATTTGTTTAACATGGTTTAACTTGTCACTTTATGCTGAGCGTGGAAAAATGTTCTTGTGCCTCTTTTACATTCTAGAGATAGGGTCGCTTTTCACTTAGACAATATAACTGGTGTAGCTATCGGTACAACTACCGTCCAGACCTCCCTGTGATTCTAGCTATTATTTGCTCTTCCAGTATCCTCAAGCAATTCATTCCCCGTCAAAATATTTACCCTTCTACAAAACAAACACAGTCTTTTTCTATTCGCCTCTCTTAAAATACACACGACGGTCCAGATTTCCATACTTTTCTATTTATTTCAATATCTATTATTGAAGTGGTTTTGAAATCACAGGGATCCTGGATTGCCTTTCTGTCACAATACTCCCATTAAACTAGTGCATAGACAACAGTTCCATAGAGAGTTAGTAATGATAAGGGTAAATATTATTGATTACGATAATTTCTCGCTATGACTCAGGGTATTATAATAAATTGGACCAAGAATATTTCTGCATTCTGCCGAACGATTGGAGTGGTTTGATGTGTATTTTTCATTGATCAAATCCTCCATCATCCCCTTTACAAGATTACGGAATAATCGCCCACGGAATTGACGGGTCTTATATTTCTTGAACCCATCTGCTGTGCTGGTGTCTTATGTGTATGTTAGGACGTTTGATATGGATTATGAGTTTTACTCTTTTTCCGCCATCCGAGACTAAACTCGCATTTGAAAACAGCTTGGATCCAGGTGAGATGACGAGTAAATCAAGATCCAATCTATTTGACACTCGGTCAGTATTTACAGGAAATTCTTGATCGAATCGGAAGTAGACAAACTTGCACCAGATCCCAAGTTCAGCGACATGATTTTTTTCACAGCTTGGTCAATGTTAACTCATTCCCTCCTTGGCTATTTTTAGACCCAACCTCTTTGAATTAATCTACCGAAAAGGAGCATTAACTGTAGAAAAGGAGAATGTTAGAATTGTATAGTTTTGAAACCATTGTGATAATAGAGCATTTGCTCCTATGGAGCAAATGCTCTATTTATCACAATGGTTTCAAAATGTGACTTTTACAGCGGCGCCAAAAGACGTCACTAGGAGGGAATATGTTAAGAAACGGCTATGTATAGGCGCACTCAAAAGGAATATGATGACTTACTGGCAAGTGCAGATTATGTCCAGAGCAGGCAGTAATAGCAGTTTGTTTCTCTTATTGTCGTTTCGTAAACTGAAAACATAAAGAACGGTAAATACAGTTAACCAGCCAACACTTAATGGATTAACATGGACGTCAGAAAAAAACAGTTGGTTGTTTAATACAGTACTAAAGCAATGCAAACATTTTAATAAATCTACTGAAAAGGAGCATTTACTAGAAAAAAGGAAATATTTAGAATTGTATACTTTCGAAACCAATGTGATAAATAGAGCATTTGCTCATAATTTTATGGAACAAATGCTCTATTTATCACAATACATGTAGTTTCAAAAACTGACATTTACAGAGACGTAAAAAGGCGTCAGTAGGAGAAATTGAGTTAATTTACAATGTATATGAACACGTCCCAGAATTAGACTTCTTCACAGCGGCCGTTGCACAGAGCGTTGATTGAATGTAACAAGAACTTAACTTTTATATTGAAAGAATACAGTTAACCCTTTACTCCACCAATATGCATGCTAGAAATGATGATACATGTATCATGTATCATGAATATTCATTAGATTATGTTTTATAATAGCACATGGAAGCAAGAAATCAGAGCAGACCATGATCAGACAGCTCCTATGGGAACCGTCTGATCTGGGTCTACTCTGTTTACAATGGTGTTAACCCACTCCCTCATATTGACGACTTTTGACGACTCTGTAGAAGTCACTTTGTGAAACCATTGTGATAAATACATCACAATGGTTTCAAACTACAAATTTCTAAAAAAATTATTTTCTCTAGTTAATGCTCCTTTTCGGTGGATTTATTTAAAGAGGTTGTATGTAATAATAGCATATGAGGTAATGTGTTAAGGGGCGTGTTTATGGGGTACATGGTTAACGTGAACTATTTGCTTCATGAATACTCATGTAAGAATTAATGACACCAGGAATATCAATTAGTTGAAGATTTATAATGGCATAATCACAGACGCTCTGTCCATACAAAAGCTATACTATTTCTATATTAATTCATACGCAAACAGAACATACTCTTATCTGTTTGAAAAGGCTGTTTATTGGGACCAAAGGGTTAAAACAGTCGGTGGAAATAAAAAAAAATATAACCTGGAGAAAAGCGTCAACCAATATGACTTTATGTCTGGGTAAAAATGATGAAAATTGCCAATGTTTCACTGATAAGTTAATTATATGAGAAACAGACTATATCAGTGTGATGAATGAGTTAGGCAACCATTAAGAAGCATTGACTTGTAACGAATCGGAAACGCAATCATTCATACAGAACTCAATATCTGCATTATTGCAGATACCAGCGTACGGTCTGCGGTGGGGAGAGAGTATCGTGTTACATGTAGAAAGATACTGTAATCACCGACACAATTAGTTCCATACGAGTCCACAAGGGGACTCTGACTCATCCTGAGTGCATTGGGGTGCACCAGTCATCAGAGGTAATCAACCCTATTGAATAGTCTAATATTTCAACATGGAATGGCCCGTAATTGCTAAATAGTTCAGTCCATTCAAGATGAAAGGATACATGTAACAATACTGTAATAAGAAACGAAATTCAAAACGTGTAGACCTTGATCAAAGGGTTGACACTTTATACCATAATCACGCCTTTTAACGCCTTTGCGAACAGAGTAGACATAGACCAGACGGCTTATGTATGAGCCGTCTAATAAAGGTTAGCTATGTTTACTAGTGGAATGATAATACATTTGTAATTCAGATTCTATAGTATCTGTCGTGGTCAAAATATCCTGAACGCATATCGAGGGCTTGGTGCAAAACTATTCTAACTCCTTCACAAAGTGAAGGAGTTAGAACAGTTTTGCACCAAGCCCTCGATATGCGATTATAGATTAATAGTCGTGATGCGATGTTTCTTTTAAGAATAGTCATGGAGTAAAGTGTTAATAAAAGTATACGTGACATATTGTTCCCCAATAACTCGTCGACATACTAAAGTACTATCCCACTTACCCTTTCAACACTGAAATTTCAAACAAGTCCAGCTTATAAAGGGACGTTCTAAAGATACGTGTAACATGACAAACAGTATACACCCTGATCAGAAGGACTCGTTTCCCGCATGGAAAGTGTTAAATTATCACCAATATTTGTTTTCAAAGTTCATTATGAGGGTAAAATTTCAGAGAAATATCAACAAATATGAAATGTATTTTTGAAGCTTAACATACACCGAGTTTTTGGCACCTGGTCCCAGTCAATGTCACAAAGGTCAAGGCTAATGGCACAACCTTTACCATGCTAAGCGGGTACTGACTGGCGTTAACAATCAACTACAAACCAGGTGTGATACCGAGTAACTTAACTCATTCTCTCCTAAGCTATTTTAGACCCAACCTCTTTGAATGTACACGTATCTACCGAAAAGGAGCATTAACTAGAGGAAAGGAAAAAATAGAATTTTGTAGTTTGAAACCATTGTGATAAATAGAGCATTTGCTCCTACAGGAGCAAATGCTCTATTTATCACAATGGTTTCATAAAGTGACTTCAGTAGATGCGCAAAAATGCGTCACTAGGGGATACTGTTTTAATAGCTCATCAGGATCCAAACTGTTTTAAAACCCGGGACAGTAGTTTCTAAAAGCCTCATGAAAGTAAGTAAACAATAGAAGTTGAAACATATATTCTCAAAGAGCATGTACTTGTTGGGTGGTTAACTCTCAAGGCACATGTACTTGCACACTGCGTTATGTGTTGATACCCATTTGGGGAAATAATACACTGGTTATGAGCTGACAATGCTGCTAATGTTACACTGGGGAGAAGACATTGATACAAATGTCAATAGTTTGATAAATCCAGAGTCTGTAAAAAACAGATACAAAAAAAACAGAAATTTAATCTAAGTCAAACCATACCGCCAATACTCTAATGCACCCCTCTATATTGCCTGCTCGTGTTTTATAAATCGCTGATGGCGGTTAAACTAAGACGCTATTGCAAAAAGATTTATATTAGGTTTATGTCTACGTGGAGAAAAGCACACAGTCTATAAACTTCAGTACATTCCCTCTAGAATGACCACAAAAATGATATCAAATTCTAGGGTTTTAAGACAAATGACAGCTTAACCCATTCCCCCATATCAATTGACGACTTTTGACGACGCTGTAAAAGTCACTTTGTGAAACCATTGTGATAAATAGAGCATTTGCTCCTATAGGAGCAAGTGCTCTATTTATCACAATGGTTTCACACTACAAAATTCTAAAAATTTCCTTTTCTCTAGTTAATGTTCCTTTTCTGTAGATTCTTTCAAAGAGATTGTATCTAAAAATAGCCTATGAGGTAATGGGATGCAGGGATGGAATAACGCAGCCTGCTTTTTGATATCGCTTATCTACTGCACGAATCCCTATAAACTGGACATTCAGTAAAAAACAACTGATGCGTTTGTAGGAGGGTGAACGTCATGTAGAAAACTCCATTGGTAAAGACGGGCACTGATACTGATTTTAACGTCAAGTTTGGATGTGTTTCATTGTTTGAACATTAGGTGACTGCTATGTTCTACTGTAATACTTTACGTCGTATTTAACAGGGACATGTACACTTACCACGTATATAAATAAGAACACGAACAGTAGCAGCAGTTGTAGCAGTAGCAATAGCAGTAGTTGTAATAGTACTAGTACAGTAAAACCTCTCTATAACGGCCACTAAATTGTGTTAATTAGTTGGTATTTTAAGGCAGGTGACTGCTTAAAGCATTGTGAAAGTAAAACAGAAAGCTCCTATAGGAGCGTTCTGTTTTACTTTCACATTGCTTTAAGCAGTCACCTTCATTTAACACAAAATAGTTGATGTAATTTAGTGACCGTTATAGAGAGGTTTTACTGCAGTAATAATAGAAATAGTAGAAGTAGTAGTAGGTAGCTGCTTAATGCAGGATGAAAGCAATGCAGAAAACTCATTTTAGAGCTTTCAGTATGACTTTCATACTGCATTAAGCAGCTACCTGTCTGACAAGTCGGCACTGATACTAAGTTGAACGTCTGGTTTAGATGGGTTTTACTGTAGAGTTGTAGAAATAGTAAAATGTATGTTTACTAGTTTATAAAATATAGAGGAGAATTTTTCACGCGTACTGAAGCGCAGGCCTGGTAAAGTACTTAAACATGCTTAGAATTCTTGATTCAATGCGGAAGATACTCCGACTCTGTACTTTTACCTTGAGCTGTTAATGGATCTTAAAGCATTTTACGGCATCGCTTTTCCTTTATTCTCCTTCAGAGAGCCCAATTGAAAAAGGTCGTATGCGAACTGGATTGATTGTTGCTGAGGCAGCAAATTTAATCAACACTACTTGGAGAATTGCACTGCTTAACTCTATACATGTCTGTTATATTACATGTAGTTAACACAGTAAAACCTCTCTATAACGACCACTAAATTGTGTTAATTAGTTGGTATTTTGGGCAGGTGGTTGCTTAAAGCAAGATGAAAGTAAAACAGAACGCTCCCAAAGGAGCGTTCTGTTTTACTTTCACCTTGCTTTAAGCATCCACCTGCCTTTAACACAACAAACTAGATGTAATTCAGTGGTCATTATAGAGAGGTTTTACTGTACGTACCGTAGCAGGCGTGAATTAACTCGCATTTGCAAATAGTTTTGATCCAGATTATTCGGTTTATTCGGCGTCTCATCAGGATTCAAACTCTGGAGTTTCTCAAAGCTTGGACGAATCGAAAGTAAACAATGGAAGAGATATCGAAGTTAATCTATTACCTCATAGGCTATTTTTAGATCCTACCTCTTTCTACTTCCCTATCGAACAGAAGTATTTACTAGAGAAAATGAACAGTTTATAATTTTGCAGTTCTCAAACCATTATGATGAATAAAGCATTTGCTCAACCATTGTGATAAATAGAGCATTTGTTCCTGTGGAGCAAATGCTCTATTTATCACAATGGTTTCAGAAAGAGACTTTTACAGAGGTGTCAAAAGGCGTCAATATGAGGGAATGGGTTAACACTGTACCTGTTAGATATGCCTGTTGGTGCCGTTGTCAACAGAGTCGACCTAGCCGTCTGATAAGAATCTACTGTTTGCATAGAGAAATAATATACATCTGATTCGTTAACCCATTCCCTCATATAAACGTGTTTTCACACATTTGCAAACAGAGAAGACCAAGATCAGACGGCTCCTATAGGAGCCGTCTGATCAGGGTCTGCTCTGTTTGCTAGTATAATTCCAATGATCTGTTTCTTTAGTTTCTAAAATGGCTACAATGTTCCACCTTCCATATTTCATTATAACTCTTTTTTCAATGAATATTCAGCAGATAATGAAAATTTGAATAAACATACAACAGGGAAAGGGTTAACTCTAAGTCAAATCCTCCATTGTCCATGAACATCCAGCTAATTAATGTTCATGCATTCCCTATGACCTTACACCAGGTAATAGATTAAACAAACACCGAGTGTTGCTCCAGGTTAAAGGTTAAAGTTGAAGATGTCTGAAGGGTCATTGACACACAACGGATAAAATAATCCATTATTCCTCTTTTTCTCCTGTTTCGTCTTTCTGTTTCGTTATTTACTCTTTATATCTATCTCCCATCTCCATACCCCTCTCCATATCCCACTCCCCTCTCTATTTTCCCTGCCCCACTCCTTGTCCCGCACCCTCCCTATCTCCCCCACCGCATACCCTTATATCCTATAGCAGCATTCTGCATTAGTTTAGTCATCTGTTATTAAAGACACCCATGATTATTTACTAACATTTCTTTCCATAAATACGTCAGTTAACGACTTTGCAAACAGAGTAGACCCAGATCAGATGACTCCAGTATAGGATCCGTCTGATCTGTTTGCTTATGTAACTAGATATTTCTGATCCTACAGTGTTTGCCAGGGCCAAATTGTTTTTGTTCATATGCCATTATAAATATAATTTAAGCTTATCAGTATTCATGATGTCATGTCTTACAAGAATGTTCATGGAGTACAGGGTTAAGCGGTCGCTCATATAAACGTGTTTTCACGCATTTGCAAACAGGGTAGACACAGATCAGACGGCTCCTAGAGGAGCCGTCTGATCAGGGTCTACTCTGTTTGCTAATAGAATTTGATATATCTGTTTCTTTGCTTTCTAAAATGTCTACAATGGTCCACCTTGCATATTTCTATATAACTATTTTGTCCATGAATATGCAGCAGGTATTGAAATTTGGCCTAAATATAGAACAGGTAAAGGGTTAAGAAGGGTTTTACTGTATATACTCTTTCATCATTCTATGAGAACATGCTTGCATTTATCTGATGGTATATATACAGAACTTAATTATCAACAAGTAATCTTAATCTGTTTAATTCTATTTCTTAAATAAGTATTATTTACCCTCTAATGTTTCTAGAGTACTTTAAATCTACAATTATAGATTGTTTAAACGTATTTATACCTGTGGTTAAGAGGCATAGAATAGAGAACATACTGATTAATGGATGTCCGTTTCATTTAGGACCCATATATTTATAAGATATCAGTACGGAATACTTTATTCAATTAACCATTAAACCTTTCTCCCGCTATCTGCGACGTGACTGGCATGTGCAAACAACTTGGATCCAGATGAGACGCCGAGTATCTCGAATAAATGGGCGTCTAATCAAGATCCAAGCGGTTTGACTCTCAATCAATTGTTTTTAAAACAGCTTTATCGAATGGAAATTATTCAAATTGCACCAACTCCAAATTTCAGAAGATTTTTAATTTTTACAGACAGGCAAGGGTTTTTAAATCTCTCTTTAATGTATCTGATTATAGCAGCTATAAAACTAGAGTGTTGAAATCAGATCGCGTAGCACGCGAGTTGGTGATGTCAATTGAATATAGACCTACAATTAAACTTATCCACAACGACCGTCGAGTAGAGAGCTACGTATGGGTCTTTAAACCCTCTACCTCATGTTTACAGCTTTTAACGACTTTGCAAACACAGTAGATCCAGACCACACGGATTCCGTTGGAATCTGTTCTGTTTGTTAATGGGGTTATACAGGTCTGATGCTACAGTCGCTGAGATGGTCAAAACTTCTATTGGCCAAGATGAAAACTCTTACTAATACTAATGCTGTCATTATTTTAACCCTTTCCCCCAGAAGCTATTTTAGACCCCACCTCTTTGAATGAATCTACCGGAAAGGAGCATTACTAGAGAAAAGGCAAATGTTATAATTGTTCAGTATAGAAACCATTGTGATAAATAGAGCATTTACTCCTATGGAGCAAATACTCTATTTATCACAATGGATTCAAGAAGTGACCATTACAGAGGCTTGGAAAGGCGTATTTATGGAGGAAAGGGTTAAAGTATATCTATAGATCAATTTTTATGTCAAGGCAAGAGATATCTCGCAATATATGATGTCTACATAAGTTCTAAAATTATGTTCTATCTCTAAGTTTCTATACTTGAATTAAGAGTTTCAAAATGTTTGGATTATGACGAGACATCTAGTTAGGTCGGTGTCACAACTGGATTGTCGCACAATCATCCCTTATTATGTGTGTGGCAACTGGATTGTCGCACAATCATCCCTTATTATGTGTGTCACAGCTGGATTGTCGCACAATCATCCCTTATTATGTGTGTCACAGCGGGATTGTCGCACAATCATCTCTTATTATGTGTGTCACAACTGGATTGTCGCACAATCATCTCTTATTATGTGTGTCACAGCTGGATTGTCGCACAATCATCACTTATTATGTGTGTCACAACTGGCTTGTCGCACAATCATCTCTTATTATGTGTGTCACAAATGGATTGTCGCACAATCATCTCTTATTATGTGTGTCACAGCTGGATTGTCGCACAATCATCACTTATTATGTGTGTCACAGCTGGATTGTCGCACAATCATCACTTATTATGTGTGTCACAACTGGATTGTCGCACAATCATCTCTTATTATGTGTGTGGCAACTGGATTGTCGCACAATCATCCCTTATTATGTGTGTGGCAACTGGATTGTCGCATAATTATAATCATCCCTTATTATGTGTGTGGCAACTGGATTGTCGCACAATCATCCCTTATTATGTGTGTGGCAACTGGATTGTCGTACAATCATCCCTTATTATGTGTGTGGCAACTGGATTGTCGCAAAATTACCCCTTAATCAGTGTGTCACAACCGGATTGTCGCACACTTATCTAATAAGAGCGACCCGACTCGCAATTGGAAACAGCCTCTATCCAGACGAGACACCGAGTAACTCGTCGTCTTATTAGGATCAACACTGTTTGATAGTCATTCGTCTCTAAAATATTAAAGCAATAGACTGGAGATAAACAGACATTAACTTTTCAACATATTAAAGGTTTATGAAAAGAAAACCTTTTGTTTTGTTAAGGTTAACCCTTTCCCTTATGTAAGTGCATTTTTTGCGCATCTCCAAACAGAATAGACCCAGATCAGACGGCTGCTATAGGAGCCGTCTGATCAGAGTCCGCTCTATTTGCTTATGGTGTAATATAGATCTGATTTTACAGCTTCTGTCTGAGCCAAAATATCCTGTGTGCATATGCCATTATAAAGAAAATAATCTAATATACATGACGTCATTATTTCTTACATGAATATACAACAGGGAAATGGTTAAATTAGTGATATTTTTTAACAAAACATCATCGGCTATTTCAGTATTTTACACACACAGAGACTGATTCATTTTAAATGCGATTGTTTTTCTGTAAATCCGCCTGTGTTTGATAGGAACCTCGGGCATGCTAAGCGACTTGTCCTGTCTAGAATGCAGTATTAATTTCTATTTTAATTTTTAAGTCTCCTCGCTGAGCCGACGCATATCTCTAGGTCGAGGATTAGAAACGAGATCCACAAATCAGAATACAGTAAAGCCTGTCTTAAGCGCCTATTGATTTAATGAACACACGCGTCTTAAAAGACAGGTGGTTGTTTAATGCATGGCATAAGTAATGCAGAATAGGAGTTTCTGTATTACTTTTGACCTGCATTAAGCTACTACCTGCCTTACAAAACCCATAATTAGACATCTTTTTGTGGCCGCTTTAGGCAGATTCTACTCTACAGCAAAACCCTTATAAACTGGATGGTCAAGTTAGTACTAATGCCAGTCGTTAGCCCTGTAATACAGTAAAACCTCTCAATAACGGCCACTAAATTGCATCAAGTATTTTGTGTTAAAGGCAGGTGGCCGCTTAAAGCAAGGTGGAAGTAAAACAGAACGCTCCTATAGGAGCGTTCTGTGTTACTTTCACCTTGCTTTAAGCAGCCACCTGCCCTAAATACCAACTACATGTAATTAACACAATTTAGTGGCCGTTATAGAGAGGTTTTACTGTATATGAGCATTCACTCAAGAAAAAATGACATCATGTTTATTGATCAGATTAATTTTATGAAGGCGGGTAAACACAGACAATTTTGGCCATGGCAGAAATTGTAGAATCATGTCTATATTATTTCATAAGCAAACAGAACAGACCCTGATCAAACGGCTACTATATTGGGTCTGGGTCTTATCTGTTTACAAAAGCGTAGAAAGGTGCAATTATGGAATAAAAGGTTAAGGCAGGTGACCGCTTAACCCTTCGCTTGCTATTCACGTCAATATACCTACCTGTAAATAGTGAAGACCCAGATGAGACAGCTCCTGCAGGAGCTGTCTCATCAGGGTCTGCACTATATACAAGTTGATTGTGCAACCAGTGCACTCCACAGCAGTGATTGCACAGCGAAATACTTGTACACAGTGAAGTAACAGAGCATGGGTAAAGAACGAGAAATGTATTTTAAAATTCAGCAAGAGAAGGGTTAATGTTGGGTGGAAGTCAAATAGGAAGCTTCAAAATGAGCTTACTGTGTGACCTCAACCCTGCATTAAGCTGCCACCAGTCCGGCCTAATAGGCCTGCATTTTTAATTATCAAAAGTCTGGTTTAGAGGGGTTTTGGTGTATCCAGATTTTTAACAAATATCAGTACTTTTATTCAGTTATCCCGAATTGAATAGAAAGGTAACATCGGCTTTGGATGGTGATAATTCGTGCGCAGTATTTATGTAAGAATATTAAGCTAAAATTAATTTGGATCCCAATCAAGCTATACTATTTAACCATTTCCTTCACATAAACGCCTTTTCACGCATTTGCAGAGTTTGTTTCTATTAGAGTCGTCTGATCAGGGTCTGCTCTGTTTACTCATGGAATTTGATATATTTGTTTCTTTACTCTCTAAAATGGCGACAGTGTTCCACATCCATATTTCATCATAAGTATTTTGTCGATGACTATTTAGTAGGTATTGCATTTTGGAATAAACATAGAACAGAGAATGATTGCTCTGTTACAGAACGACCACGCATGCTCGTTAATTCTAAACTCAACTTCGTGAACGGTAAGATTTGGTTTACCACAAACATCGGCTGGCTGGTTTGTAACTCCCATTACTCCATGCGAACTGCGGAACTTGTCACTGGCTTAATCAAATAGCTTTATCAAACATTTGTACAGTTCGTAAATAGTTCCGAAAGTAACAACAGACATGGTATCAAAGAGTCTAGATGAGGATCAGCTGTCGTATACACATCATCTGCTGTGGACTCAAGAAGCTTGCTAGTCCATCTTCAGATTTTCGGCATGGTAACTGTTAACAAGACGTAATTAATATTTACGAGCACCAACTGTTCCCGGAAGAGTTTCCAGTCCTAGGGGAAATATATGTAGGTAAAAAATCAGAGGCCAAACCCATAAACTCTTGACTTATACGACTTTTACATTAACAAAAGTCATTAGTAAGACAAATTGATCATTGTCCGTATTAAGTGATCATGCTAGTACTACAAACTGGCAGTAAGGCTTGGGACTCGTGTACAGTCGTGTGCTAACTCATATTTCACTGAAAATGGACCTTGATTTGAACCCTGATTGGGTGTTGTACAGACATCGATCCCGTGCCTGCCTGGTTCCCCTATCTATTATATCAATAAATCACAAAGGTTGTTGTATTGATTTTAAAATTTCAGCGGATACAGATGTAAAGATTGGGGATACCGCATGTTACATTGCCTCCGTGGGAATGACTAAGTTGAAAGAGCAAGGAAGTCAGTAAATATCATAACTTAACTTTGAGCTGTCCGTCAAACATTTGGGTTTATTACTTAACCACTAGACAAGATGGATGGCAAGAAATGTTAAGCATGCTGGGTAAAATGTCGATTGCTTAACCCTTTGCACGATTAATATAAGAATAAGAGATGATGAAAGCATGAATATAAGTCAGCTGAATATTTATAATGGCATATGGATATAGGAGTTTTAGCCATGACACAAACTTTACAATATGTGAACGAGTTCATTTAGAAATGCAGGTTAACCCATTTGCTCCCAGTGGATTATTCCATTCTTATATATTGGATTAGTCCATTCTTATATATCAGGGGTGCCTGGCCTAAATTTTCAATTTCGTTTCGTTTTAAATTGAAAATCCTATCAGCAAACAGTGTAGACTCTGATCAGACGCCGCATTATGCGGCGTCTGATCAGAGTCTACACTGTTTGCCTACGTCCCATATATGGGCTCGTGGGAGAAAATGGGTTAAAATGGGTTGATGCCAGAGGAAACTCGTGTGTAAAGCCATCTCCTGATTTATAGCTCCATGGTTAGTCTTCTTTTGAATGAAGAATGGCTCTAGAGAGGTTTTTGACTGTAAACAAAATCAATTTAGCTAGTGAATAGTTGTTGCCAAACAAACACCACAGAGAATGCGCTCTTCTAACATGTAAACTATGAGCTTGCATAATACAGTAGAATCTGCTGTTAGCGACCGTATATTGATTGAACAGGTGATTCTCAAACAAACAGGTGGTTGCTTAATACGGGACAGAACTAGTGCAGAAAACCTCTATATTGGATATCTGCATTATTTGTTACCTGTATTAAGCTACTACCTGCCTTACAGAACCATGAGTAGACCTTTTTAGATCCTCGCTTAACCCATTCCCGCATATTGACGCATTTTGACGCTTCTATCAATTGAATGTCACTTTGTGAAACCATTGTGATATATAGAGCATTTGCTCCTATAGGAGAAAATGCTCTATTTATCACAATGGTTTCAAACTACAAAATTCTAAAGTTTTCCTTTTCTCTAGTTCATGCTCCTTTTCGGTAGATTTATTCAAAGAGGTTGTATCTAAAAATAGCCTATGCGGTAATGGGTTAAAACAAGTTTACTGTTCAAATGTATTTGTTGTCAAACCAATAGCGACATTGAGTATGCGCGCGCTTCTCACGTGCGAAATACGAGTGTGCATATACACAAATCACTTCAAAATAATAAGAGATAGCCACAATTACTCTACCTCACTCTCCGTTATAATTAGAAATTTATGCTAATTCGCCTACAAATTTCACAAATTCCACCTCACCTAACATAAATCAAATGTTTTATGTAATCTATTTCAGCGTTGCGTTTGTTGTTTAGCCCTTCGGGAAGACATTAATTGATAATAAAGATTTAAGCGATACGCGTGAAATGAACACTGATGAAATGATAGCAAGGCTAAACAAGATCCATGCTTCTCATTTCACGATCCGCTGGATTGAAATTACTTTTAGTTGACTTTTTACGCGTGGTTCGAAAATGACATATAGTCAAGCTAAAGTATTTGTTTTGGTGTAACCCTTCTGTCGATTTATGTCACAACTGTTTTGCGTTTTAATCGTTGTTGGTATTTTGTTGATCCATCTCGGTGTAGTTGTGGTATTTCCAAAGACAAACATATCGGTCGAAAAAGTTGAGCAGGATAAATATATGCAATGAGGATGAAGAGCTCGTTAAATTTGAATACTGCACAGAACAAGAAATAAAATTGTCAATGCGAGGATAGGGTGACTATTTAGTGTCATTTGTGTTCTAGGGCACGGTAGACGACACATGGTCGAAATGGAACAGAGTCAAGTTAAATTACTAATTTTGATACAGTAAAACCTCTCTTAACCGGAAGTCTAGTAGAGAAGAATTTAGATATTTTAGGCATGTGACTGCTTAATGCAGGGTGGATGTCATGCAGAAAGCTCCTCTAGGAGCTTTCTGCATGACTTCCACCCTGCATTAAGCTGTCACCTGTCCCCAAGACCGATATTTATACTAAATTTAACGTCCGATTAAGAGAGGTTTTACTGTACAACATTTTTGAAGAATGTTGCTATTTAGTTGAACCATTTCGATAGTGATGATAGAGTTTGTGTTATTTTCGAACACAACTAAATCATTTGATTGAGTATAGCAGGCTAGTTATACAGTAAAACAGCTCCAATGCGACTAAAACAATATACATGTAGTTAATTCTGGGTCTTAAAGACAGATTGTAGCTTAATGCATGGTAAACTATTTACAGAAAGCTCCTACAGGAACTTTCTGCATTATTTTCGTCCCATATTAGGCAACTGCCTGCTTTTAAAGACACACATTTGGACTCACTGCATGATTGCTTTAGAAGGTATCTGCTGTATATAATGGGGGTGGAGAGCTCATTAAATTTGAATAATTCACAAAACAAGAAATAAAACGTTTCAATACAGGGATCAGATGACAATATAGTATTATTTATGTACTTGAATTCCCATAGGATCTAAAGGCTATAAAACTTACGAATGCTTATGGATATAATATGCCATGATATCCAACAAACTTTTAACCCGTTGGGTTATTAATGGATTGTCTGTGGCGTTACAAGGAAGAAAGATCTCACATGTGCATAACGACAGTTCTGTCGGTAGAACAAACCCTTATCCCCACCATGAACAGTATGCTGTTTGTTCAAATTAGTATCTAGTGCAACCGCAATATTTGGCAGCAAAATACTTAAAGGAAACGCATGTTGAGTTACCAAGTGGTTATATTAAAGAGTTTTGACTGCTGTGCCACTCCTATACAGGATTGTATGGGTCCACTTGGGCCTGTTGGGTCTATTTGGGTCTATTGTTTCGTAAATTGTAAGTAGGGAGTTGTGGAAATCTATAACCGCGGTACTTTTGTGAGACAGAATGATGAATGACTTTTCAGAGATAAAAAAGAACTCTTACCCTTTACATCACACAACACACATCTCAACGTCTTGGGAAACAGGGTAGACCCAAATCAAACGGCTCCTATAAGAGCCGTTTGATTAGGGTCTTCTCTGTTGGCCTTTCAAATACTATAGATTTGAAGTTAAAGTTTGTGCTATGGTCAAAATGCAACTTCAGCTAACTATTACACATACAATAAGTCTTACATGATATCACCATGGGACAAACAGAGTTATTCAATTTTAACACCGGTCTATAAGTGTCCGGGTTGTTATGTTGTCTTGCCAGAGCTTCTCTTCATTTATTTCTCTTAACCCTTTCCTTCGTATAAACGCATTTTCACGCATTTGCAAAACAGAGTAGACCCAGATCAGACTGCTCCTGTAGGAGCCGTCTGATCAGGGTCTGCTCTGTTTTCTAACGGAATTTGAAATAAAATCTGTTTCTTTACTTTCTAAAACTACTACAATGTTCCACCTCCCATATTGCATTATAATTATTTTGTCTTTGAATACTCAGCAGGTATTGGAATTAGAAATAATCATAGAACATGGAAATGGTTATACGTATTACCATCTACAAACGTGCTCGTCGGTTACAATGTCCCTTGTTTAACCCTTTCACCGCCGCAGTCGCATAAATGCACCACGACAAATAGTGCAGTCCCAGATCAGACGCCGCCTTTTCAAGGCGGCGTCTGATCAGGGATTTCACTATTTGTCTCAATCTCTATTTCTATATATGTGCTTTATACCTTTGAAATTTGCATTTATTCATCTCATTTCCTTATTTTACTGAATGATTTAACAAACTTGGATTGCAGACGACAATTAGAAATTTGGCGCCGAAAGGGTTAACTGTTTTCCTCTTTCATTCAATAACAAATACACAGTATCACACAGTATCAAACAGTCTTGATCCTGTTCAGACGCGTCTAATCTAGATCCAAAGTGTTTGCGTTAGAACTCACATGAGATGAGTATACGTCAACACAATACATTCAGAATTCAAGCAGACAATACCACTACTGTGTGTGGAACCATAAGTTCTACTTAGCCTGTTACGTTATCTTAATATTATTTAAGTACAAATACATAACACTCCGCCAACCTTTGTTTTAGTTTCGGACCGGCCACAGTGTGATAAACAGAATGGATCCTGATGGGACGCCAATATATTCACAGCTGGATCTAAATTCTTTGGAAAATGTTCAGCACCTTCGCAACCAGTCTTTAAAGAATTATACCAGCCCACCTTTCGCATCAGGGAGAAGTTCTCAACACTTTTGAATAGAACTTAATTCACTCGTGTTTTCTATATCAAGTATTTAAATACACATTTAACAGATAACAGTTGACAAAGAAGTCAAATAAACATTTTTGTTGTCGATATTGTCTGTAAACCTTTATCATGTAACACGCAATGTGAATACTGAAACACATATAAACACCGGACAATTAGTAAAGACGAATTTAGGTCTTTTAATGCAAGTGATTGCTGGATGAAGGATGAAATTAAAGCAGAAAGATCCTTTGAGAGCTTTCTGTGTGACTTTCTCCCTGCATTCCATCCGAATAACAAACCAGCATTTATACTAATTTGAATGTCGGTGTAGAGGTGTTTACTATGCATATAGCGTGAAGCGAATAGTGTACAGTAAAACATCACTATTACGGCCACAAAATTACATCAAGTAGTTTGTGTTAAAGGCGGGTGGCTGCTTAAAGCAAGGTGAAAGTAAAACGGAACGCTCCTATAGGAGCGTTCTGTTTTACTTTCACCTTGCTTTAAGCAGCCACCTGCCCTAAATACCAACTAATTAACACTATTTAGTGGCCGTTATAGAGAGGATTTACTGTAGAGTGATGTACAACACAACTGTTTTAACCCCTATCTGTTGCATATTCATGTAAGACAAAATGACATCATGAATATTAATTAGATTATTTTTACAATACAAAGGTTATCACTGGTGTGCCTATGGCGGCGAAAGAGTTAATGGGTGAAACGAAAGAAATGACAATAGTATTACTATACATATACATGAGTTGTGTGTGAGTGAGCTACTAGATTGAAGCATTGTTCTTTAACCTTTCCCTCATTTAAACGCGTTTTCACGCATTTTCGAACAGAGTAGGTCCAGGTCTGACTGCTCCTGTAGGAGCCGTCTGATCAGGGTCTTCTCTGTTTGGTAATGGAATTTGATAGATATGTATCTTTACTTTCTAAAATGACTACAATGTTCCACCTTCCATATTTCAATATATCTATTTTACCCATGAATATTCAATAGGTGTTGGAATGTTGAAAAACACAGAACAGGGCAAGGGTTAACTAACTCTTTCACCGTCAAAGGTGAATCCATGATAGCCTTTGCAAACAGTTTGGACCGAGGAGACGCTGGGAAACTCGGTGTCTAATAACAAACATCACAACTGTTCGATACTGGTTTTGTTTGTAAGGAAGTTGAAGAAAACGCCCTTTTTTAAAATCTAAAGCAGACGATAAGCTTAGAAGAGGAATCTTCTTTGGCGCCAAAAGAGTTAACAAAACTCAGATGCATGGACTGTTTGTAAATACATCATCGGTCAATCCCGCAGAGAAAAAGTTAAAAACTTTAATGGAGAAGTCAAAACTTCAAAGAGCGAGAATGAATAAAAATTAAAATAAATAGATGTGTGTTCATAGAACACAGATGTCCCCACTGCCAAACATGTATTTGCCGAAACTTGCCATATAAAATAAATGGCCATTACTTCCGTGTTACGTGTCCGATACAATATCAAAAACCTAGGTCAAAACTTCACATACCAGTATCATGGTTGATGACTCTATGTCAATTATGTGAAGTATGTGTACAACAAACGTGTACGGCAAAAGAAAGGGACGTACGGACTGATGAACAAGAGCAAATACAACCCCAGCTCCACAGACGGTAGCATACAATTAAATAATGAACGGTCGGTTTGTTGGACAGTAGAACATGTGTACTTAACCCATTACCTCATAGGCTATTTTTAGATACAACCTCTTTGAACAAATCTACCAAAAAGGAGCATTAACTAGAGAAAAGGACATTTTAGAATATTGTAGTTTGAAACCATTGTGATAAAAAGAGCATTTGATCCTATAGGAGCAAATGCTCTATTTATCACAATGGTTTCACAAAGTGACTTTTACAGAGTCGTCAAAAGTCGTCAACATGAGGGAAAGGGTTAACATGCCTTACAAAACCGCGACCGATCCGAATCACAATTGCCAGCGTCTACCTTTTCGCGGTTCGTTTCAAGTAATTTCTGACTTGAATGAACCGATAAGTAAGTTTTGCGCTTGACTTCGTTACTTCATTCATTACTCAAACAACTAGTTATCATTTGAATACGGGGAACGAATATACTGCCAATTACAACCAATGTAGACCCAGATCAGAGGATTCCCTGAGGGGGGTCTGATCAGTTGTGTAATGCATCGTTTGTCAATCCAAATCCTCTCGCAAATTACACCTCGTTATTCTGAATGGACTCAGCACTGATGGAACATTCCACTTTGAACATGTAGCAGTCAAAGTGTTAATTAGATCAGTTTTGTCAATCAAGTCTCATACATTCGAATACTGAACATATACAGCAAACCCCCTCTAAACCGGAATTCTGTAAGAGAAGAAATTAGATACTTCTAGACGGGTGGATGCTTAATGCAAGGTGAACGTCATGCAGAAAGCTTATATAGGAGTAGAGCTTTCTGCATGATTTTCACTATGCATAAGCTGCCACGTGTCTTCAAGGCCGATATTTATACTAATTTTAACGGTATTTACTGTACGCCCGGTGATTTGTGTTACGAAAGTTTCCGAAAGTTACCGGAGATTGTCTGATTGATACGGCTATCATGTATAAAGCCGTTGACGCCTGAATGTCTCCAAATGTCAGCGACTTGTTACAGAGACTGAAATAACCTAGCAACAAATGTCATTGTAGGTAACTAGACAGTAGTGATTTCGACACTAAGTTTCTGTTCGTTGTCTGATACGATTTGTTTCGTGCTGTGAGGTTGCACGCCCTACTTATTCAGTATAACGACCAAGACAGCAATTTTATCCCTTTACATGATAAACATAAATATAAGATATAAAAACATAATTAATATTTATTAGATGACGTTTTGTACTTGCGTACTGACACAGACATTTTGTTAGAGCACGAACTGCACATGCATATATAATTATATACAGTAAAACCCCTCTAAACCGGACGTTAAATTTGGTAAAAATATCGGTCTTGGAGACAGGTGGCAGCTTCATGCAGGGTGAAAGTCTAGGAGCTTTCTGCATGACTTTCACCCTGCATGAAGCAGCCACCTGCCTAAAAGTATCTAAATTCTTCTTTACTAGAATTCCAGTTTAGAGGGGTTTTACTGTATATGCACATTATGTTTCATAAGCAAAGAGAGCAGACGATGACGAGATGGCTCCTACAGACGTCACGCGGCTTCTAGATCAGGTCAAAGGTTAAAGAAACATAACAAACAGTCAACCGATTCATGGACACTAATCATTTGAGATCGGAATGTACAAACGTGTAGTCTTTTGAAAACAATGTTGACCCGATGTAGATATCAATGATTTGTTTCATGAGCGACCGTACCACCAGACCGAAGTAGTCGTAAGTCTTAATATACGACCAGACCAAACTAGTCGTAAGTCCAAATATACAACCGTACAACTATTCACATAGTCGAAATTATCACGCATTTAAGAATGCGACAATTTAGACTAACTTATAGTAGAACCTGTCTTAAGCGGTCATTCATTTATTGAACACGTGAGTCTTAAAAAACTGGTAGTTGTTTAATGCAGGGCAAAAGTAATGCAGAAAGTTCCTAGCTTTTTGTATTACTTTTGACCTGCATCTATCCATTTGCTCCCAGTGGTGGATTCTTCCATGCTTATATATTGGATTAGTCCATTTTTATGTAAGGAATGTCTGGTCTAAATTTTCATTTTTGTTTTGTTTTACATTGAATTTTCTATCAGCAAACAATGAAGACTCTGATCAGACGCCGCATTATGCGGCGTCTGATCAGAGTCTACACTGTTTGCCTACGTCCCATATATGGGATCGTGGGAAAAAATGGGTTAAGCTATAGCCTGCCTTATAGACCCATAATTAGACATCTTTTGATGGTCGCTTAAGACAGGGTCTATTGTAGTTGTAGCTCGTTGTCGCAGCTGGAAGTTGCAATTGTCGAATGTTAGAACTTAAGATAAGTCCTGTCATACGATCTTTCCTAACACTGGTCCCATGATACGATAGACCCGTACTTACATCATGTCCTGTCATACGATCTTTCCTAACACTGGCCCCATGATACGATAGACCCGTACTTACATCATGTTCTGTCATACGATCTTTCCTAACACTGGCCCCATGATACGATAGACCCGTACTTACATCATGTCCTGTCATACGATCTTTCCTAACACTGGCCCCATGATACGATAGACCCGTACTTACATCATGTTCTGTCATACGATCTTTACTAACACTGGCCCCATGATACGATAGACCCGTACTTACATCATTCACAAGAATGCAGAATGATGCATTTCACAAGACACCGTGACCCTCGTTTAAATTAGAGAGAAATAGGAAGAAATATACAGTATTTATGCAGCAGACATGTTTTCTGACGTTACAATTGTCCTGTGTTCTAATCGTCTGTTCTAGTTACTTGATACGAGCCATATGTCTCTATCGACAAACAAGCACGTTTTATTTACAAGCAAAATAGTTTCAGCAAACTTCAGATCTTCCTATGTCAGTAAAACTGTCCAATGACAAAATTTGTATTGACGTTAAAGACTGTCAGCAGAGTCAGTTTGATTACATGCAGCCGGGTTACTCAATTCTATGAGGGTTTTGTTCAGTCTTCATAACAAATGTTTTTTTGTCGTTTAGAATATGTGTCGCCTGCTGAATTCTGACTGTATATTTTCTTCCGTTTCTTAACAATTTACTCCACAAGTACGCTTTTCTACGCATTAGCAAAACATAGTAGATCCAGATCAGACGGATCCTGTAGGAGTCGCTTGGTCAAGATCTGCTCCGTTTGTTTATGATATTACATAGATATGAGTATGCAGTTTCTGCCATTGTCAAAAAATAATGTGTCCATGTGCTATTATAAAAAATATATATCTAATTAATATTCATGACGTCATTATTTCTTATATGAATATTCATTTAGTAAAAAGTTCAGAGCGTCAATACGTAGGAATGCAGGTGATACGTTGCAACGTATCCACATCCAAGCTGTTCACAATGGTTAGATCTACATAGAATCACAGAGAAAAGAAGGGTTTATCATATATATTACAAACTCGTTCTTTCTCCATTAAACATGTATTTGTGTATACATAAGCGTTGTATACGTCTGAAAGAGAAGAGTCTGGGGAGTGATTACAACATAGGGTTCGGTGAAGCAATAAAACGTGTCACTTGAAACAAGGTCCACCCTGCATCTTGTCTGTGCTTCTATTGCAATTTTAAAACTTGAGTGCATATACAGTAAAACCTCTCTTAACCGGACATTAAATTTAGTATAAATATCGGTCTTGGAGTCAGGTGACAGCTTAATGCAGGGTGGAAGTCATGCAGAAAGCTCCTAGAGGAGCTTTCTGCATGACTTTCACCGTGCATTAAGCAGTCACCTGCCTAACATATCTAAATTCTTCTCTACTAGAATTCCGGTTAAGAGAGGTTTTACTGTATTGATATACATGTAGTCAGATGAAACAACGAGTAATTCGACGTCTCACAATGATACAAACTGTTTGACATTATCATTGTATAGCCCTCTCAAGCGGACGTTAATTTTAGTATTTAAATATCGGTCTTGGAGACAGGAGGCAGCTTAATGCAGGGTGAAAGTCGTACAGAAAGCTCCTCTAGGAGCTTTCTGTATGACATTCAACATGCATTCAGCAGCCACCTGCATATAGGAATCTAAATTCTTCTCTACTAGCACTCCGGTTCAGAGAGGTTTTATTGTATTGTGGTTAATACATGTTATAATGGAATTGACAAAACACTCGAATTACATATTGCTTAGGATACTAAAGGTTGAATGAGATGAAATAAACACTATCCATTAGTTTGACATTTACGAAAAACGCATATTTATCTGCATTTATCAGTTAAATCTAAATGCTACATTATAGGAACCGGTATGAGATTCAGGCGAATGGTCATATTTTTATTTTTCTGATTGCAATAACTATACTATAGACCTACCTGAAGCTACAATTGGTATGCATGTATTCAACAGAGTTACAGATGCATGTGCGCACTCAGATACTAAAAGTTTCATTTCTCCACTAAACCCCATGTTGTGACCACTCTTTAGAATCGTCTCGAATGGTTCACCTCTGCAACTGATCTGGGTTTATACATGTACTGTCTGTTATTTCCGGGACATTGGGGTTTCTTGTTCTGATGTTGACCGGTTGTGTATGTACGAGATAGGGTATATATCATTTTTCTGTCCTGGCTTTAACGTTTTCATGAACACACTGTGCACAGATACCGGTATGCGCTAGGCATATCACTTGTTACATACAGAAAACCTCTGTATAACGGTCATTAAATTACATCAAGTATTTTGTGTTAAAGGCAGGTGGCTGCTTAAAGCAAGGTGAAAGTAAAAAGCAGAACGCTCCTATAGGAGCGTTCTGTTTTACTTTCACTTTGCTTTAAGAGACCACCTGCCCTAAATAACAAATAATTAAAACAATTTAGTGGCCGTTGTAGAGAGGTTTTACTGTATAAACAACATAGAAGTTCATTTGAAAACACATCAAACAATTTAAACAGTTTCACGCTTACTGTGTAACACGCTTAACCCATTACCTCATAGGCTAATTTTAGATACAACCTCTTTGAATAAAGCTATCGTAAAGGACCATTAACTAGAGAAAAGGAAAGTATTAGAATTTTGTAGTTTGAAACCATTGTGATAAATAGAGCATTTGCTCCTATAGGAGCAAATGCTCTATTTGTCACAATGTTTTCACAAAATGACTTTTACAAAGTCGTCAAAAGTAGTGAATATGAGGGAAAGGGTTAAACTGAAAAAAGACTATAATGTCTGCTCAGATTTAAAAATGTTAAAACTGGACTATTTCGACTCTATCAAGCTTCTGAGAAAATATAGACCAAGTGTCATGGCACAAGCTTTTGAGAAGCTATTGACCATATGTCGAACAGGTGTCTGGCAGATAAAGAGTTAATGAAGTGAACAAATTACCAATTTAACACAGCGTACACACAGTATCTTAAATGTACTTACGCAGAATACTAACGCGATAGAACCTCTCTAAAACGTCATCTTAAGGGAAATATACTTTTGTGTTTTAAAGTTGGGCCATAGCTTAATGCAGGAAGACAGTTATGCTGACAGTTAAATTTTAGAGCTTTCTGCAGTACTTTCGTCATGCATTAAGCAACCACCTGCTAATAAAGACACCGATTTTTTTTTTCATTCAGTGAATGCCTAAGAGAGGTTCTTCTGTATTTTTGAATGTCAAAGAACTATTACCAAATGGATGAAATATCTTCGGTGACGTTTTAGATTAATTTTGCAAGCTTTGAAGTTTTAATCGGTAATTGATATCTTACAAAACATTCGTAAAATATCAAAACAGTCAGAGGTGAGTATTTTCTGATTTTAGCCGATAGTCGAGACCCTGCTGAACAGAAACGATAAAACCCAGTAGCGTGCTAAACACTCATACTTCAAGAGAATGATTCATAAAAAAACACGTACATTACAGAGATAAAAAACAAATGAAGGGAAAAGATGCCAGAGGCGATAAATGTATTTTTATGAAACCAAATTTAGATTATTATTATTTAATATTTCTTTCTATTAGTTTCGTTAACCGTTTCCTTTTCACTCCTTTGCAAATCAGACGGTTCCTAAAGAAGTCTGTTTATGATAGAAAATAGATCTGGTTCTACAAACAGCCTGTGTTCACATTCCATTACCAAAATGATCTAATTGTTATTAAAAAATATCTCATTAATATTAATGATGCCATTATTTCTTACATGATTATTCATAAAGTAAAGAGTTAAAGACCGACAATGATAGTTACATGAGTGTTGTTCTGTAATAGAATGTTACATGTTTGTGTTGCATAGGCACCCTGTCAGGTTCAATCAGTTTGCACAAATATCACACATTTCTCCATAGTACGAAGGAAGTTAACTAAACGACATCGTTTCAAGAACACTGTCACTCCTTAAATCTTTAGCCAACTAATGAACAGTTCGATGATGGTGGGGCATGCCTTATACTTTAGTTTGGTTTTTCAGAATTGTTTTATCTTGTCATTTAATTTTATAACCACATTCAGAGTGTCAAATAGATTGGATTTTAACCCTTCTCTTGCTGAATTTTAAAATACATGTCTCCTTCTTTACCCATGCCCTGTTGTATAATTACATATATCTTCACTGTGTACAAGTAGTTCGCTGTGCAATCACTGCTGTGGAGTGCACTGGTTGCACAATCAACTTGTAAATAGTGCAGACCCTGATGAGACAGCTCCTGCAGGAGCTGTCTCATCTGGGTCTTCACTATTTACAGGTAGGTATATTGACGTGAATAGCAAGCGAAGGGTTAATGAGATGCCGAGTCACTCGGTATCTCATTTGGATCCTAACTGTTTGCTAAGGGTATCACGGATTAGCCCACAGCAGGCTGCTCAAGGTTTAATAACTTTAATTACATAGAACGAGTCTGAAAAGATTCTGTGTAATTATAAGTGGGACATTTTCTAAGTTTAAATTGCACGTTTAACTATAATCCATACCTTTATCATCCTTCCAAAAATAAACCAATACGAGATGTAAAATCATCTTTGGTGCATCTTTATTTTAGAAAATAAAAAAAAGAAATCTTGATAATATTGATGTGTGCAGATATTTAAAAAAAGGGCGGCAACTCCCACTGCACAGTGATACCGGTAGTTGATGAAGTGAATAAAACTGTCAGCAATTCAAAGATGATTACGCGAGTACATTAACTGTCTTAAACAACACCCATCACAGCTATCGACTCGACAAATGTTTCATAAAGTCTGCTTGTCTTCATGGAAATATTCATTAAACTGACACAAAGTGCCATTGCGGCTTCTCGAGAAACATTTAGGGAAGTGGTTCATTTTTCGTAAGCCACGAATATCTGCATTTTTTTATGTTTTCTTGTCGACATAATTAAACGTGTGTGCTATGTCTGATAGAATGGAACAAAACAGGTTTCTGTTTAATTTCAGAAACAGTTAAATGTATGACAATTTACCTTCACCTTTAGTCTGCTTTAATTGTCCATTTCCTTCATGCAAACGCTTCTTTATGCCTTTGTAAACAGAGTAGACCCAGGTTCTACTAATACTGTATGATACTACAGTAAAACCCCGCTAATGCGACCACCTAAAAGAGGTATAATTATGGGTGCTTGATGTATATATATTAAGCCAATCAATATTCGTAATGTCATAATTTCTTACATGACTATTCATCAGGGAAACTGTTAATTCCAGAAAGAACATGCAGCGAATTTTTCACTACCTAAAGAAAGACATGACTTCTGATCTGGGTCTACACAGTGTGCATTGCAAATGGTCCCTTTTTCTACACACCATGACAACATGAATTTAGGAGCGGGTGAGACAATATATATTGTGATCTGGTAATTCGTCAGGATCGAATCGATTTGAATAAAAACACATCATGAATTTCCTTTTCGCTGCTACGTATTGTCCTCTGCCAACTTTTCTTCATTGATTTTTCTTTAATTTCGTTTCAAACAAATAGCAAAACATCAAACACTGGTTACAGATGAGACGCCGAGTTACTCTGCGTCTGATCTGGATCCAAACTGTTTTGGAAAGGTAAGCACAGTTTTCGCTTTGACAGCTAAAGAGATACAGTAGAACCCCTCTAATGCGACCACTTAATGAATAAACATGTGTGTCTTTATAAGCAGGTGGTTGCTTAGTGCAGGGTAAAAGTAATGCAGAAAGCTCCTAGAGGAGATTTCTGCATTAGTTTTGTCCTGCATTAAGCTACCACCTGCATCTAGCACCCAGAGTTATACCTCTTTTAGGTGGTCGCATTAGCGGGGTTTTACTGTATATACGAACGTACACTGAAGGATTATTGATAACACATAATGCACCCAGTACCGTACTGATTCACATTCCTTCGACACACCCCATAATTATATATGTTATTACTTCGTGTCTTTATTTTTCTTTCTTTCCTCTACTATCCACCTCTACAATAAAACCACGTTCAAGAACGAATTCTTATTATGGGCCTTTAATAACCCTTTATTGATGAATATTCATGTAAGAATTAATAAGATAAGTTTTTATAATTGCATATGAGCACAGGACCTTTTTTGCCAGTGCAGAAACAGTATGACCCGTCCTATATTATTTCATAAGTATAACAGACAGCTCCTACATAACGGTTATCTAATTTAGGTCTACTCTACTCGCAAACTCGTAACTATTCATCTCTATCAGGTAAAAGGTTAAGACGAGTGAGTGGACGCATGGTGCAGATTGAAAGTAATGCAGTGATACATGAAGTATATGATGCCGATATGAAAGTAATGCAGTGATACATGAATTATATGATGTAGGTATGAAAGTAACGCAGTGATACATGAAGCATATGATGTAGGTCGAAAGTAATGCAGTGATACATAAAACATATGATGTAGGTATGGATATAATACAGTAATAAATGATGTAGGTTCAAAGTAATGCATTAGTACATCGAACGTAATGCAGTGGTACATGTAACATATGATGTAGGTCACATAATGCAGATATATATCTGCATTACAGTAACATCTCGATTATTCGAAATTTTAGTATAAAATAATTGAGACCCTTTTAGGCAGGTGACTGCTTAATGCATGGTAAAAGTCATGCAGAAAACTCCTAGAGGAGTTTCTGCATGACTTTCCCCATGCATTAAGCTGCCACCTGTCTTAAAGATCGATAATGATACGTGTGCTAGTGTTCGAATAATCGAGATTTTACTGTATGTTTTTCCTGCATCAAGCACTCACTCGTTATTAACATTAAGTCTGCCATAAAATGATATCTACTTACATTTTAATATGCTGAAGGCTTTTCTTACAACCTTTTAGACCGAGAGTCAAACAGTTGGATCCCGATGAGACGCCGGGACACTGTTTGCATGTGTCAAGTCAGGTAACACGTAACGGGATAAGGGTATGGTCGCTTATAAGAGGCCCTATTGATTTGAGACCCTTCAGGTAAAACTAGTACATAATCATAGAAAATATTTGCCTATACCTTATTGCCGTTCATATATGATTATGACAGTAACATAACATATAATTGCTCTCAGGAATAATTCAAAGAAAATATTATTATGGGTAACTATTCATCGGCTCCATATGTATCCACTTACATGTAAGCACATGTGATACACATACCACCACACGGTGTTACGTGCAATGTAGTTGGTCGTGTTATACATACTAAGACCTATAACGAAGTGATGTATTTAGTGAACATACTAAGACCTATATAACAATGGGATGCATTTAGTGTAACGGTCCAATCCGGTTTTTTCACGTCTTTGCAAACAGAGTAGACTCAGCTTAGACCGTGTAATATGAGTCAGCTCTGTGTGCTGATGAAATAATCATAGATCAGACTCTATCGTTTTTTATTAAAACTGTCTGTGTACACATTCCAATATAAAAAGAGCTAACAAATAATCAAGATGTCATTATTTCTTACACCAATAGTCAACAGGGAAAAATGTTAACTTACATATTGTTATAGACGCCTTTTCACGCATTTACAAACAGAGTAGACCCTTATTAAGCTATCCCGTCAGAGTCTGTTCTGTTTGCGTATGAAATAAAATAAATCTAAGTCTATAGTTTCTGCCAAAGTCAAATATTTTCTTGCTTATAATGTCATTACAAATAATCGGCCAATTATCGTTACAAGAATATTCATCGGACAACGGGTTTAATGGGATGAACAGTTTAAAGCTTGTCTATATTACTTACGTTCCGCAATACGCAGTGATCTGTGTGTAATGCTTTACTTAAATACACTTGAATATTCATGTAATAAAGGCCGTAATTACTGTATGAATACTGTTTAGAAAATGTCTTGTTCCATTGCTCTAAACCGGACGTTTAAATTTGTATCGGTGTCGGTATGTAAGGCAGGTGGTAGCTTACTGCAGAGTGAGAGTCATTTGGGAACTTTCCTTATGACTTTCCACCTGCATTAATCAGCCGCCTGCCTAAATGAGTCTAAATTCTTTTCTACTAAATTTCCGGTTAAGAGGGGTTTTACTGTATTCATGTCTATATTAATCCATTAACAAACAGAATACAGACCCTGGTCAGTCGGCTGTACATGCGTCGTAAGACGCCTCTGTCGTATATAAGGTTAAACACACTCCAGTTTATTTCTCCAAAAACTTTTACTCTATGAATACGCTTTTCTACGCCTTTGCAAGCAGAGCCCAGATCAGACGGTTCCTGCAGGAGCCATCTGATCAGGGTCTGTCATGTTTGTTTATGAATCAATGTAGATCCGATTTTACAGTTTCTTTCTCGTCAAAACTTCCTAAATTTATATATCATAATAAAAAATCAGCTAATTAGTATTCATGATGTCATTATTTCTTTCATGAATATTCATAGAGTAATGGGTTAAAGTAGGTCCATGTGCGGACAAATCGTAATGTAGTTGACAAATCCTGTCGCCATTTAGTTCAAACCTGAACCTCTCCAGGAACGTGCGTCTGGTTAAAATAAAACAAATGTAATTTTCGTCAAAAGCGTCAACTCCATTAAATCGAATAAACTACTAAATACCGATAAACACATGCAAAGTGTCTTAGAATTTAGAAAAAGAACATGATGCATGGATGCTTTATTTACAACAACAACAACACCATTTTTATGATGCCAATTTTCTGTGAGAAAATGAAACATGCCGGCTTATTCCGATTTGTTTCAGGAACACACACTCCAGCAGGAAAGTTCTGTTTTATCAAGTTGACATTTGAAATTTCAATTCATCATTCCCTCTTCGGTGGTGAATAACTAAAATGATATGCCATGACGTAGTCTGGGTAAATCCTCTCTCACAGGACTAAAATTAATTTCATGTTCTTTATGTTTTAACCATTCAAACTGAATTGAAAGTTTTGACATCTGCCTTAACCTTTAGCCTGCTGTGCAGACTATTGTTGGTAGAACATATCCACAACTTCAGTTGCCAAGGTTGATTTATCTTGCATTTCCTTCCAACACAACTTTTGGACAGTTTGGATTCTGATGAGACACCGAGTTACTCGTTTTCTCATTTGGATCCAAACTATTTTCCTAGTTAACCACTCATTCACTATGCTATAAGGTTCAAAAACGTTCATTTCTAGTTGCCTCTGTAAGTACTGATGTGCTTCTGACATGCGCTGACATATGCAAGAGGTTGAATGTTTATTTGCATTCAAAGAAAGTGGGTTTTTTTTTCGAAGACAGAACACAGGCTTTTGCAATTTGTTGAATACAGCTTAGATGTTGATTCGGTGGTTCTGTGCAGCTGATTTTTGGTGTTAAACAGCCGTTTTAACCGTTGAGTAGCAACAGTAAATATGTTTTTCGTTTCATAAAAACGACTTATACAAAGAAAACGAAATTGCAGGTATAGTCGATGATGGAGTAAGAAAGTAGGAAGGCAATTAAACTGTCGTTTACTGGAATCTTTATCCAACTGTAAAACAAATACAGTAAAACCTGTCTTAAGCAACCTTATATTGATTGGACACAGGCATCTTAAAAAGCAGGTGGTTGCTTAATGCAGGGCAAGCGTAATACAGAAAGCTCCTAAAGGAGTTTTCTGTAAGCTCCTAAAGGAGCTTTCTGTATTATTTTTGACCTGCATTAAGCTACCAACTGGTTTACACTTCCTCATTTAGACCCATTTTAATGGTCGCTTAAGACAGGTTCTACTGTACCCAGGCACGGACTCAAAGGGGGCGGAGCCGGCGTACACCCCCTAAAATTGCCCAAACAAACGTTTTAAATAATATTTTAGATCTAGATCTACTAAAATCAATAAAATAATGATTTCATCTGAGTTTTTTTTTATTTCCCTCACCAAATTACGCTCTTTTTCAGCATGAATTACAAACACACTACATGTATTTAGTTATGTCATCAAACAATAGAAATCTACCACCCCCCTCCACTCCAAAAAAATCTAACCCCCCCCCCCCCCCCACACACACACACACACACACACAAACACACACAATCTGAAATCCTGAATCCGCACCTGGTACCTGCTCAAATTTGAATCTCGTGAATTGTTGACTGCTTCCGATTGAATCAGGCTTTCGAGAAACAATTGATCAAGTGTCAAAAAACAAGCCATTGAGAAGCTACTGACCAAGTGTCAAACAGCTTGGATCCTGATGAGACGCCAAGTTACTCGGTGTCTCATCTGGATCCAAGTTGTAGGCAAGTGTGGGTCAGAGGGCCGGAGAGGGTTGAGTGCAATGGGGTAATTTTCATATAGTACAGATTTCTCATAGTAAATTCTCGTATCTTGAGGAAACACGATAACTGTACAGTGTTCCTTAGAGAAATTATCGTGTACAGAATGCATCGTTCCATCAAGCTGAAATATGTCGTATTCCCTCAAATAAGTGTATTGTTCCTTCAAGCTAATATCGCACGCGAACTGTTATCTTCGCTTAATACCGTGCTCCATGACGTTAATAAACACGGCCTTGTTCCTTCAATATCTACCTCAGGTTATTATCTTTTACCCTCGATATCAAGCTGCCTCAGGTTAATAATTATACATTTGCTTGTTCGTTCAAATTAATATCTACCTCAGGTAATTATCTTTTATACTCGGTATCAAGGTGCCCCAGGTTAATGTACACTTGCTTGTTCGTTCAAACTAACATCTACCTCAGATTATTATCTTTTATCCTCGGCATCAAGCTGCCTCAGGTTAATATACATCTCCTTGCTGGCTTGTTCCGTCAACAACGCTATTTGGTAGTTATGGTGTTATGTATTGGTTAGAGCTTATAAACTGCTGTCTTCGAAAATAAGACGGCAGATAACGCGAGCGAAGCGAAGCGTTTTAGGCCGTCTTATTTTCGAAGACTGCAGTTTATAAGCTCTAACCGATTTAGTGATTGCCCTACTTTTCAACAGGCGGAGTTTATAAGCCCCGCCCACTGAGCAATGACAAACTTATATATAGTCACGTGATTATGGTCCATCTAAACCCACATCCGTTTATGCAAAAAAAACCACAAACCCACCAATCAAACAAGCGTCGTCTTTGTTAATTTGCTCACGTGTTTATGTTTTGAAAATCCTACACAGTGAAACTGGTTTCGCGCCTTTTTCTTGTAAACATTGCCTTATTTCGCTTTGTCACGTAATCAAATATTCCCCATCTGTGTGTAAAACATGTTATTTACATAATTTTTCTGGAGTCCAAATAATAATGGCTGACAATAATGTGTCTTTTGACCTGCTATCCGGCACCGAGCTAGCAGACTGATAACCCTTTACCTTATAGTAAGTGACGTCTGTGGACCACTTTGCAAGCCGAGAAGACCCAGATCAGAAACTCATATGCTGTCTGATCAGGGTCTACTCGGTTTACACATATTTAAATCTTCACTGCTACCGAACCCCCATATAATACAGCTTATTGATATTAAACATTCATCATGGGCAGATTTATTATTGAAATACGAATAAACAGGTGAGATTACAGGTTTGATTGTTTCTGTTTTGTTGAACGGATTACGGTTTCAAATACAGTTTTTTTATTTGCGTGAAGTTGGCAGTGGGTTAGGTATTAGACATTCAGAAGTACATTGGCGAATGTACTGCTGCAGTGTGTTAGGCATTCAAAAGTACATAGGCGATTGTACTGCAGCAGTGCGTTAGACATTCAGAAGTACATTCGGAAAAATTAGTTTTTCAGCGAATCCACTGCTGCAGTGGGTTAGACATTCAGAAGTACATTGGCGAATGTACTGCTGCAGTGTGTTAGGCATTCAAAAGTACATAGGCGAATGTACTGCAGCAGTGCGTTAGACATTCAGAAGTACATTCGGAAAAAATAGTTTTTCAGCGAATCCACTGCTGCAGTGTGTTAGGCATTCAGAAGTACATTGGCGAATGTACTGCTGCAGTGTGTTAGACATTCAGAAGTACATTCGGCAAAAATAGTTTTTCAGCGAATCCACTGCTGCAGTGTGTTAGACATTCAGAAGTACATTGGCGAATGTACTGCTGCAGTGTGTTAGGCATTCAAAAGTACATAGGCGAATGTACTGCAGCAGTGCGTTAGACATTCAGAAGTACATTCGGAAAAATCAGTTTTTCAGCGAATCCACTGCTGCAGTGTGTTAGGCATTCAGAAGTACATAGGCGAATGTACTGCTGCAGTGCGTTAGACATTCAGAAGTACATTCGGAAAAAATAGTTTTTCAGCGAATCCACTGCTGCAGTGTGTTAGACATTCAGAAGTACATTGGCGAATGTACTGCTGCTGCTGCAGTGTGTTAGGCATTCAAAAGTACATAGGCGAATGTACTGCTACAGTGCATTAGACATTCAGAAGTACATTCGGAAAAAATAGTTTTTCAGCGAATCCACTGCTGCAGTGTGTTAGGCATTCAGAAGTACATTGGCGAATGTACTGCTACAGTGAATTAGACATTCAGAAGTACATTCGGAAAAAATAGTTTTTCAGCGAATCCACTGCTGCAGTGTGTAAGGCATTCAGAAGTACATTGGCGAATGTACTGCTGCAGTGTGTTAGACATTCAGAAGTACATTCGGCAAAAACAGTTTTTCAGCGAATCCACTGCTGCAGTGTGTTAGACATTCAGAAGTACATTGGCGAATGTACTGCTGCAGTGTGTTAGGCATTCAAAAGTACATGGGCGAATGTACTGCAGCAGTGCGTTAGACATTCAGAAGTACATTCGGAAAAATTAGTTTTTCAGCGAATCCACTGCTGCACACTGTAAAAATTTCCCGTAGCTTTTACAGGACATCCCGTTGTTTTTCCTACGGAACCGGTGCCGTAAACCAAGCACGGGTTTTAGACCGTTACCGCAATGGATTCTGGGACGTTAAAAGTATATCACGAGGGAAAATAACGTTTGGTAAAATTACAAAAAAGAACTTATTAGCTCACCGGAGCACAAAGTGCTCAAGGTGAGCTATTGTGATACCGCTGTGTCCGGCGTCCGTCGTCCGTCTGTCCGTCTGTCCGTCTGTCTGTCTGTCCGTCTGTCCGTCTGTCTGTCCGTCAACAATTTCAAACGACTTCTTCTCTGAAACCGACTGCCCAATTGTAACCAAACTTGGTCAGATACATACTGTGGGTGGGTGCTTCAAAAGTTGTTAAAAGATAGTGGGTGGGGCCATGGGTCTTGTTGCCATGGCAACCGTACACAATATCTAGAAAAATCTTCTTCTCCAGAATGACTTGTCCGATTTGAATATAGTTTTCACCAAAATGTTTCTCAGTCGATAGACTTCAAAAGTTGTTAAAAGAATTTTGATCCGGCAAAAAACATGGCTGCCAGAGGGCGTTGTCATTTTTTCCATATATGGTAATATGGAATTTTCATAGGAAAATCTTTAAACATCTTCTTCTCTGAAACTGAAAAGCCTAGACCTTTGATATTTGATATGTAGCATGATCTTATGGCCCTCTACAAAGATTGTTCAAATTATGACCCCCGGGCCAAAAATGGCCCCGCCCAAGGGCTTATCAGCTTTTCATATGAAATTTTTTAAAAATCTTCTTCTCTGAAACTGTAAGGCCTAGACCTTTGATATTTGGTATGTAGCATGATCTTATGGTCCTCTACAAATATTGTTCAAATTATGACCCCCCGGGCCAAAAATGGCCCCGCCCAAGGGCTTATCAGTTTTTCATAGGAAAATCTTTAAAAATCTTCCTCTCTCAAACTGTAAGGCCTAGACCTTTGATATTTGGTATGTAGCATGATCTTATGGTCCTCAACAAATATTGTTCAAATTATGACCCCGGGGCCAAAAATGGCCCCACCCGAGGGCTTATCAGTTTTTCATAGGAAAATCTTTAAAAATCTTCTTCTCTGAAACTAAGGCCTAGACCTTTGATATTTGGTATGTAGCATGATCTTATGGTCCTCTACAAATATTGTTCAAATTATGACCCCCGGGCCAAAAATGGCCCCGCCCAAGGGCTTATAAGTTTTTCATAGGAAAATCCTTAAAAATCTTCTTCTCTCAAACTGTAAGGCCTTGACCTTTGATATTTGGTATGTAGCATGATCTTATGGTCCTCTACAAATATTGTTCAAATTATGACCCCGGGGCCAAAAATGGCCCGCCCGAGGGCTTATCAGTTTTTCATAGGAAAATCTTTAAAAATCTTCTTCTCTGAAGCTGTAAGGCCTAGACCTTTGATATTTGGTATGTAGCATGATCTTATGGTCCTCTACAAATATTGTTCAAATTATGACCCCCGGGCCAAAAATGGCCCCGCCCAAGGGCTTATCAGTTTTTCATAGGAAAATCCTTAAAAATCTTCTTCTCTCAAACTGTAAGGCCTTGACCTTTGATATTTGGTATGTAGCATGATCTTATGGTCCTCTACAAATATTGTTCAAATTATGACCCCCGGGCCAAAAATGGCCCGCCCATGGGCTTATCAGTTTTTCATAGGAAAATCTTTAAAAATCTTCTTCTCTGAAGCTGTAAGGCCTAGACCTTTGATATTTAATATGTAGCATGATCTAATGGTCCTCTACAAATATTGTTCAAATTATGATCTCCGGGCCAAAAATGGCCCCGCCCAAGGGCTTACCAGTTTTTCATTGGAAAATCTTTAAAAATCTACTGAAACTGTAAGGCCTTGACCATTGATATTTGGTATGACTAACATGATCTAATGGTCCTCTATAAATATGTAGCTGTGGCTTGTGGTCCTCTGCCAAGAATGTTTAACTTACGACCCGGACCACTGGGCGAAACTTGGCCCTGTCTCAGGGCTTATCAGTTTTTCATGGGAAAAATATGAAATATTATTTTTCTCTGAAACCATAAGGCTTAGACCATTAATTAATGGCATACTGCTTTGCCTTGTGGTTCTCTACCAAGGTTGTCCACAAGATTTCTTGTGGTCAAAAATGGCCCCGCCCCTGGAGTTATCTCAGGTGAGCGCTTCAGGGCCTCATGGCCCTCTTGTTTTTAATTATTTGATCATTTTTCGTTTGCTAAAAGTATTATGAAGGTATAAACTGATATTTTGCTGGTATACATTCCATTTTGATTCGAACAAATGTTGATAATCATGGGAAAAAGTGCAAAAGTTGAAACCAAACTGATGATACCCCACCCATCCAGTCTTGTTCCCGCAACTTGAACACGTTGAATGATCATTGATGCGGTATTTTCGGTTTCTTTCATGGAGACACGGAGAAGATGAATGTTAAAATGAGATCTTTCTATGGACTTCTCAGGTCCTGGGTCGGGAAAATGGTAAATGATGAAGAATCGGTAAATCAACTTATAGCCAAGTTGCCTGTCCTCCTTACTGCTCAAGCCAGTGTGTTATTGAAACAGCAGAATTACTGTGAAAAGCTAATTGGACTAAATGTTATTTGCAAACATTGAAAATGCAGAACGGCCCAATTCTGTTGAAATACTTCAAGTCAAAATTGGAATGAGTCAGTTCCTTGAACTGATACAGACTGAAAAAGACAAGTACCACGGCATACTGCAAGGCAATACAGTTTCCATACACCAGTGCTTGGGGAGGAGATGACAAATCTGATGTTTGTAGTAGGTGTAAGTTTTGTTTTATTTATTTGTTGTTGTTTTTATGCCACCCAACGCAAATAGTAATCGCATTGTCCGTCCTTCCGTCTGTCCTTCCATCCGTCCGTCCCAAATTCTGTGTCCCGTCTGTAACTTTTTTATCTGTGAATGGATTTAAAAAAAAAAACTGGCACAAATGTTCACCACACAAAGATGATGTGTCGCGTTCAACTCCCTGGTCCATTGGACATAGGTCAAGGTCATCCTTCAGGGCACAGGGGGCCATTTTGGGGTCTAGATAAAATAACCACTAATATTTGGTACGAACGTGAAGCGTGGACCTTGTACTTTTCAAATAATATAACTTTTGATACATTCCGACGAAGTCGTAGCCAGTGCCGACTTGAAATTCCTGCATCTTACTCGGACCAACTCGCAACAACTTGACCTAGCTTCTACTTTTCCAGTAACAAGGCACCTGATTGACCGAGGGATGGTGCCCTGCGTTCTCGCTAATGCTTATAGGGCAAGTAAGATAACAGACACGCGGATGTTGTTATTGTAGAGGAAGCTCATAGTGGCTTGAAAGAGATTGCACGAAAATTCGCCTGCATTTCGGATCTGCATCAGTGTCTGCAGAGAGCTTGAAAAGTAAACGATAGCTTTTTGTCATATGTATTGATTGCACAATCGTTTTGTCCTGAGGCATCGCGATTATGGCCGTTTTACAAGGGGACCAAGCGACAATCGATGTTGTGACTTGTCGTCCGAGTAAGAAAAATCAGCATATTTTGTAGGAATTTCACGTCAGCACTGGCTACGGCTTAGTCGGAATGTATCAAAGGTTATATTATTTGAAAAGTACAAGGTCCATGCTTCACGTTCGTACCAAACATTAGTGGTTATTCCATCTTGGCTGTCCAAATCCATGCATTATTTCGAATCGGTCATGAAATTTGCGAATGGGTAGTTTGACCCCTTATATATGATATAACACTAAATCGACCCAATCAATTTTTTAGACCATCTAGACCCACGAAATGGTCCCCTGTGCTTCGGGATCAAAGATCGGGGGGGGGGGGGGGCATAGTGTTTCACAAACACATCTTGACAAAGTTGTTTTGTCATCTGCTGCACACTTTTGTGGAAACTTTGAAACAAATCAATTATGATAAAAAGATAAGTAATGCTGTGTAAACCCGCTGAATAAGCTCATACTGCTTCTCTTTATATGAATATTAATTAGGCCAGATTTCATATAGACTGAGGGTAGCCAGCAAATCTATATGCTATCATAGGGCAATAGTATAGTGTGTGGTAATAAATAATAGGAACTCTCTCATCTGGGTCTACACTGTTAATTTAAAACAGTTTTGTGCCAAAAGGGTTAAATCGGCTGCTCATGTGATATGTTTAAAATCTGCTGTTTTTCTTATAGGATATGGCTTCTAATGGTGAGATACAACATGTGAACAGAGCATCTTGGCCAAAGCTTGCCATGCTTGGTATGTATGAACTTAAAAAGGGTTAAATGGGGGGGGGGACAGGGGTTGGCATTCATACACTGTATGCCATGTTCTTGTTATTGAAACAATCAGTCTAAATCTTATTTACATTAGGCTATTAAATTAATTGTGGGGCTTGATATAGATAAGAACCCAACTGCATGATTACTTGAGAGACCAACACCTGTAAATGTGAGGGTCTGTTATATAATGAAGAAGAACAACATTTGAAAATGCTATTTTCAAATGGAATCAACACATTATACTGATTTGTTATTTCCTAAGATGGAAAACAAGTATCGTAACTTAACCCATTCCCCCATATTGACGCCTTTTGACACCTCTGTAAAAGTATAACTTTTTGAAACCATTGATGATTGTAATAAAAAGAGCATTTGCTCCTATTCCTATGGATCAAATGCTCTGTTATCACTATGGTTTCAAATATACACAGTTCCAAGATTTCTTTTTTCCAGTAATTGCTCCTTTACAGTGTATTTGTTCAACAAGGTTGGGTCTAAAAATAACTAATGAGTTATGGCCTTATGGGTTAATGGAAAAGTAGTAAAGTCAAGCAGGCAAGTCAAGCCTAATTAGCATATATTTATAAAATACATGTTTTGTTAAACATACCATACTGTCTTGAATAAGAGTATGTATAGAACCTGAATCAGTTACTCAGTATGAGACTTCTCATCAGGATCCATGCTGTTTGACACAAGGTTTACTGTAATTAAAGTTACTTCGGCCAATATTATATTAAATGGATGAGGTTTATATAAATCAGATGCAGGTTTGGACAGGCATGAACTTTTGAAGTTGGGTAAAGGCTGGGGATCCAAATTTAAAATTGGAGTGATTTAGATTTGAAGATTTCTTAAATCTCAAGGCAAAGCCAAAAATGGTCTTACTGCAGTAAAACCATCTTTAGAGGACATGAAGGGTATTTTTTTCAACTTGGTCAAAACACTTTTAAATCTTAGATTTTATGGTGAGGTTTACACTATCATGCATGAAATTTTGTGAAACTTGGAGTCTCTGCTAAATATGAAATTCACTCAAAGTTAGGATATTTTCAGCTGACTGAAACAGATTTCTGTTAGAGCTCAGAAAATATTCGAACACAGCCAAGACTAATGGTCCAAGTTTCATGGAAATATATTAGTGATGTAGAGAAAACCATACTATTGTTTATTTCCAGGAGAAACCCATCTGACTGCTAGAGGCTTTGGTTAAATGGTGGATGGACAAGTTATTGTGTGTTCCTCCAGTTGCCTGGAAGCTGTTTCCTTACTGTTCATTGTGTATTATACAGTACCTAGACAAGGTAGCTGCCACATTGGGGTTCATACAGAGGTATACACATCATTCATTCACATTTAAGTTAACCCATTAATTTACCTCATAGGCTCTTTTTATACTCAATCTCTATGAACATTATCTACTGAAAAGGTACATCTACTAGAAAGAGCAAAATTTAAAAGTTCTGTACATTTGAAACTATTGTGATAAAAAAAGGAGCATTTGCTCCTTTGTAGCAAATGCTCTATTTATCACCATGGTTTCAAAAAGTGACTTTTACATGTATGCGTCAAAAGGGAATAAGTTGATACTTCTTCAGGAAAAAGAATTTTTGATACAGGAGTGCATACTGCATAGTTAACTTAGATATACCTGTACATACAACTGGTTCATGCTGTACTCTGCATTTTATATACATGTATCATAATCTGGATCCAAGCTATTTCCAAAAGGTATTCGCCTATAACATACTCAATGTTAAAATTCAAATACAGCCTTGAGGACACATTTGAGCGGCATACATTTGATCTTGATCAGATGCAAAACATTGTACACCAGTATTGCCTAGCCCAGCTGTAATTTACCCTTTCCTCCATGAATATTCATAAATTTATAAGAAATAATGACATCATGAATATTTATTAGATTAATGTGTTATAATAGGACATAAACACAGGAAATTCTAGTTTAGACGGAAAGTATAGAATCATATCTGTATTATATCATATGCAAACAGAGCAGACCCTGATTAGATGGCTCCAATAGGAACCCTTTGATCTGGGTCTACTTATTCTTTGCAAAGGCATAGAAAGCGTACTTATGGAGTAAATGGTTAAAGGCATGAGTTTGACTGTTACAGAAGGCAGAGCCTAGTTTTACTGCAAGCTTAATGTTACATAGTCATAGCAGTTTGCTGTTAGTACCTGATATAATGGTTGCTAATGCTGGAAGTTGAAACAAAAGTTAATAAACCTTTTCTTTAATATAGTTTTAGCTCACCAGAGCACAAAGTACTAATTGTGAGCTTATGTGATTGCCTTATGTTTGTCGACGTGTGTCGTGCGTCACAATTTGAATCTTAAAACATCTTCCCCTGTGAATCTACAGGGCTCTCAGCTTTCATCCTTGGCACATAACATCATCTGTAGGTCCTCTACAAAAGTTGTATAAATTATATCCCTGGGGTCTTAATTTGCCACACCCCATTAATTGATGTCTTGTTTTCTAGATATAAACTTAAAGTGAGAACTTTGAAAATCTTCTCCTTTGAAACTGGAAAGTTCTCAGCTTCCATACTCGTATTTGGCACACACATGTAGTATCAACTTCAGATCCTCGACGAATTTATACAAATTATACTGTTGTGGGTCAATATTGACCATGCCCCGGGATGCCTTGATTTGTATACAAACTTATAATGAGAACTTTGAAAAATTTCTGGAAGGCCTAAAGTTAATATTTTGCACATAACATCATCTGATTCTTTACACAAGTTATATGAATTACGTATATGCCCCTTGGGTGAAAATTGGCCTCGCCCTGGGTGGTGCCTTTTAAACATGTATATAGAAACATTTAGTGAAAGTTTTGAAAATCTTTTTCTTTGAATCTGATCTGGAAGGCTAAAGCTTTCTTCTTTGTTTCTTAACTTCAGAAGCTTGTGGGAATCAATCAAGGCTAGGAGGAGGACATCACTGGTGAATGCAAACATTCTCACACTTATAAATGATACTACCAGTGGATCGGACAGCCTGATTAAGCTTCATGCAATTGAGATATTTGTGGAGACAAGTTACTTTGCATATGAAAGTGAACTCACTCACGTACAAGATACTGACTTTCGGTGCTGCAAGTTCTTTGTGAAACATTTGACATTTTGATTTTTTTTATTATTGTTTAGTCAGACTAGCTGTAAAATTTGAGTTGGGAAATAAATATTCTATTCTCAGCTTAACTTTAACTGTTGATACATGCATATGCACTGTATGCCTTATTTTGTTGTTTTTAAACCCTAGAAACAGAAACAAGATCTCACGAAAGCACCTTAGTTTTTTATTGAAGAGGTTGGAGGGGCTTCATGTAACTTAAGTCTATTTTACTGGTACATTCTATGCATGACATAGACATTTATACAAATCTGTAGTCTTAACTCAGTGGTCTGATTCAGGCATATGCATGTTTGTTAGAGTTTAAGATTAATTACTAACCCATTTCGGGTTTCCCTCATAGTCTATTTTTTAGATTCAACCTCTTTGAATAAATCTACCGAAAAGGAACATTTAATAGAGAAAAAGAAACAACTAGAATTGTGTAGTGTTGAAACCATAGTGATAAATAGAGCATTTGTTCCTTAGGAGAAAATGCTCTATTTATCACAATGGTTTCAAAAAGTGACATTTACATAGGCTAATATGAGGGAATGGGTTAAAAGAAATGAATAAAGTTGTGATTGTTATACTAACTAGTTATCAAAAAACGTTTTGTATATTTTGCACTTTTAAATATGCTACTGAAAGTTGCTAAGTACCACTCTATTATTCTGGTAGAGCCACATGAGAAGACTCTGCAGCTTGACATTTAGCCTATTTACAGGCGAATCAAAATTAGCTTCTTATCTGGATCTTGTCTACATGAGAAGCTGAATGTATTGAGTATCTTGAAAAAATTGCAGAAATGTTCACAGGCTGTTGCTGCAGAGGACAATTTGTTTCATCCCAGATTTACTGAAGACACAGGAATGTTGGTCTGCTAAATGCTTTCATGAAATTAACAAAGTATTGAATGTGGCATGTGTTCTCATAAAGTGGTTCTTATCAAACTTTTTCCAAGTGGCAAGTTTTAGTTGCGTACTACAGTAAAACCTCGATTATTCGAATTTTCGTTATAGAAGAATTTAGACCCTTTTAGGCAGGTGGCTGCTTAATGCATGGTGAAAGTCATGCAGAAAGCTCCTAGAGGAGCTTTCTGCATGACTTTCACCATGCATTAAGCTGCCATCTGTCTTAAAGATCGATAATAATATGTATTTTAGTGTTCAGATAATCGAAGTTTTACTGTATTTTCCACAATTACTTTTTTCCACAGTATGTAAATTCACTGTCTAATGGACAGCTTTTGTATGTATTATGCATTATTATTATGACACAGACGTTTGATTGCTATAATGTAGAGCAACTTTTATCCTGTTACCTCATAGATATACCTTTTCAAGCCCTTTACATGTAAACAGTGTACATATCAAGATCAGAAAGCTTCTATAGGATATTTATACTCAGGGTCTGTACTGTTTGCATATGGAAGATGAAACAGCAAAGTTTTTTTTTGTTTGAGATGAAGTAAATACATGAAAATCCAAGTTCAAACAATGGTTAACAAATTCCCAGATATTGACACCTTTTGGCGCATATGTTAGTCATATTTTGAAGCCATTGTGATAAATAGAGTTTTTGCTCCAAAGAATCAAATGCTCTATTTATCACAATAGTTTCAAATCTTCAAAAATCTGAAATATTCCTTTATTCTACTAAATACTCCTTTTCATCAGTACATTTACTGTTTGTTCCAGAAGATATGTTAAAAATGCATATGCTGTGAAAAAGTGATGAACTCATGTTGTGGATGATGTTGTGTTTTAAATTAGAAATATGCAGTGCAGACACTGATAAGAGGGCTTCTAAAGTCACTTTGATCTGGGTCTACACTGTTTGCAAATGTAATGAGTACTTAAAAACTGGTCCATGATGTGGAAAGGGATGTAATCATTGATGAATATTATGGGACAGTAATTGCAATATGTATGATGTACAGATTCTTGTATGAGTGTTCAGCATGAAACTATGACAAAGTGTCCAACTGGTAGGAGACTATGACATTGCTTTCATTGCTCCCATGACTTGTTCAGCAAAGTAATTAGTCTGATTTTCCGATGACCTGGCTCAACTGTTTGGGTTAATGCTGTATAAATAGATGCATTATGTTACAGGTATAAAAGTTGGAACTCATTATGGCAAGGGGCACTTTGAATATGTACAAATGGTGTGGAACTTGACCAGATATTGCAACTGATTCTGCATCTAATCAGAATCTACACTGTTTGATATTCACTGGCTAAACATTTTCTTTTACAATACTTCAAATTTTATATCAAAATGTAACATGAAATGATGAAATGATAAATTACATTCATAATTTGGTTGTTTGATATCTAATTGTCAAAGTGCTCCATTCCTTCCTCAATGCTAATTTGTTTAACCATTTTTCTCATGACTCCGCCTAGATGTATATTGAATATTAACCCATCACGGTTACCTGATTATATAGAGGCACATTTTGACACATATGTTAATGTTTTTATGTGATCATTGAAAAAATGAAAAATGGAGCATTTGTTCCAGAGGAGCAAATACTGTATTTTCCATAATGATTTGAAAACTTTGAAATTGAAATTGAAAAATTTACTGGTAGAAATAAGAATCCATATACAATGTATATAAATATTTTAATTGGTATGCAAGTTTTGTTTTATATAAAGTGGATTATTTATCAATCCTTTTCTCCATAAATACGCCTTTCTATACGCCTTTGCAAAGAGAGTAGACCCAGATCAGACGGCTCCTATAGGAACCCTCTGATCAGGGTCTGATCTGTTTGCTTATTATGTAGTAAATGATTCTACACTTCTGCCATGGCCAAAACTTCCAGTGTTCATGTGCTATTATAACTAATCAATTTCATAAATATTCATGATGCCGTTATTTCTTACATGAATATTCATGGAAGAAAGGGTTAAAGGCAAACAGTACAGGTCTTTATCAGTTAGCTAGGGTTAAAGGCAAACAGTACAGGTCTTTATCAGTTAGCTACATGTATGAGCACTCTAATCTGGGTCTACACTGATTGCAAATGGTGTGAATGGTGTATCTATATGAGGTTAAGAGTCAATGTTTTCTTTTTATCAATAAACAATTTTATATTTGCAATGTTATATATAGTCTTTAAAGAAAATCCTCTTCTGTATAGATTATTAAAAAAAAAATTCTTCATGCAAATCCGAGTTCATAGACTTGTAAGTTGAGATATCAATCAGATAATAATGCTTTGGGTCTTATCATTGATGTTTTAAACCTAGAAAAGGACTGTTTAACCAATATTTTATCTGTAAACCAAATAGCAAGAAATGTTATATTTACGGTCCTTGCAAATATTACGGTCAAAGTCCCGGCAGCTGGTTGCCTGGCATAACACCGTAAAGTTACGGACCTGACCGTTGAAAATTTTTACGGTCAAGACCGTTACATTACGGTGCAATGCCCGGCAACCAGCTGCCGGGACTTTGACCGTAAAATTTTACGGGAATTTTTTACAGTGCAGTGGGTTAGACATTCAGAAGTACATTGGCGAATGTACTGCTGCAGTGTGTTAGGCATTCAAAAGTACATAGGCGAATGTACTGCTACAGTGCGTTAGACATTCAGAAGTACATTCGGAAAAAATAGTTTTTCAGCGAATCCACTGCTGCAGTGTGTTAGACATTCAGAAGTACATTGCCGAATGTACTGCTGCAGTGTGTTAGGCATTCAAAAGTACATGGGCGAATGTACTGCAGCAGTGCGTTAGACATTCAGAAGTACATTCGGAAAAAATAGTTTTTCAGCGAATCCACTGCTGCAGTGGGTTAGACATTCAGAAGTACATTGACGAATGTACTGCTGCAGTGTGTTAGGCATTCAAAAGTACATAGTCGAATGTACTGCAGCAGTGCGTTAGACATTCAGAAGTACATTCGGAAAAATTAGTTTTTCAGCGAATCCACTGCTGCAGTGGGTTAGACATTCAGAAGTACATTGGCGAATGTACTGCTGCAGTGTGTTAGGCATTCAAAAGTACATGGGCGAATGTACTGCAGCAGTGCGTTAGACATTCAGAAGTACATTCGGAAAAATTAGTTTTTCAGCGAATCCACTGCTGCAGTGGGTTAGACATTCAGAAGTACATTTGCGAATGTACTGCTGCAGTGTGTTAGGCATTCAAAAGTACATGGGCGAATGTACTGCTGCAGTCCGTTAGACATTCAGAAGTACATTCGGCAAAAATAGTTTTTCAGCGAATCCACTGCTGCAGTGTGTTAGACATTCAGACGTACATTGGCGAATGTACTGCTGCAGTGTGTTAGGCATTCAAAAGTACATAGGCGAATGTACTGCAGCAGTGTGTTAGACATTCAGAAGTACATTCGGAAAAATTAGTTTTTCAGCGAATCCACTGCTGCAGTGTGTTAGACATTCAAAAGTACATAGGCGAATGTACTGCAGCAGTGCGTTAGACATTCAGAAGTACATTCGGAAAAAATAGTTTTTCAGCGAATCCACTGCTGCAGTGTGTTAGACATTCAGAAGTACATTGGCGAATGTACTGCTGCAGTGTGTTAGGCATTCAAAAGTACATGGGCGAATGTACTGCTGCAGTGCGTTTGACATTCAGAAGTACATTCGGAAAAATTAGTTTTTCAGCGAATCCACTGCTGCAGTGGGTTAGACATTCAGAAGTACATTGGCGAATGTACTGCTGCAGTGTGTTAGGCATTCAAAAGTACATGGGCGAATGAACTGCTGCAGTGCGTTAGACATTCAGAAGTACATTCGGTAAAATTAGTTTTTCAGCGAATCCACTGCAGCAGTGCGTTAGACATTCAGAAGTACATTCGGAAAAATTAGTTTTTCAGCGAATTCACTGCTGCAGTGCTTTGGAAATTCAGCAGTTCTGTTTTGCCGGCTCGGCAAAATTGTCCAACGTCGAAATTAGACTCTTGTTAGACAAATTTTCCAACTTGATAGAAATGTGTAATGTCGTAATTGTCCAACATCGAAATTAGACAGTTCTTAGACATGTTTGTCAGACTGGATAGAAATGACTAGTTTCTAAATTGGACAATACTTTGACATTTTCCCCTTGTCCTCACGGCAGCGGGCCCTAGCGCATTGCTCTGTCCCCGTGGTAGAGCTCCGTGTTCGCTCGGGAGCAGGCTGTCCCAGTCTGCGCGGCTCTGTCCCGTGGAAGGTCCTCATCGAAGCACGGGAGCCGACTGCCCTGGCGCGCGGCTCCGTCCCTGTGCTAGATCCCTGTGTTCGCATGGGATCCGGCTTCCACAGGCTGCCCGGCTCGGTCCCGTGAAAGATAACCTTGATAGGAATGTCTAATGTCTAAATTGGATAATATGTAGATCCCCGTGTTCTCACGGCAGCGGGCTACATGTACCCCGGCCTGCGCGGCTCTGTCCCGTTGACGGTCCCATTTAACGGCACAGGAGCCGACTGCTCCGGCGCGCATGGTTCCGTTTCCGTGGTAGAGCCCCGTATTCGCACAGGAGCCGCCTGCCGCGAGCTGCGCTGCTCGGACCCGTGTAAGATTACCGTATTTGCATGGTAGCGGACTTCCCAGGCCACCGTTACAAGGTTCCGTGGAAAGTCCTGTTGCAGCACGGTATAGTCGACTACCCCGAAGAGCACGGTTTCTTCCCCGTGTTAGATCCCCCCGTGTTCTCGCGGCAGCAGGCTGCCCCCGTCTGCGCGGATCTGTCCCGTGGAAGGTCCTCGTTGAAGCACGGGAGCCGACTGCCCTGGCGCGCGGCTCCGTCCCTGTGCTAAATTCCCGGACTCGCACGGGATCAATGCCACAGGCAGCGCGGCTCCGTCCCGTGAAAGATCAATGTGTTAGCAGGGCATCGGGGTTTCCCGGCCTTCGCGTCTGGAAGATCCCCGTTGAAGCACGGGAGTCCACTGCCCCGGCCTATCCGGATTCGTCCCGTGGTAGACCCAGTGTACGCGGCCTGGCAAATTGTCCAACGTCGAAATTAGACAATTGTTAGACATTTTTCCCAATTTGATAGAATTTTCTAATGTCTAAATTGGACAATATTTAAACATTTCCCCAATTATCTCACAGCAGCGGGCTGTCCCGACTTGTGCGGCTTTGTCATTGAAGCACGAGAGTTTTCCTATGTTCCAATGTAGACCCAATGTTCCCGGCCTGGCAAATTGTCCAATGTCGAAATTAGACAGACTGGATAGAAATGTCTAATGTCTAAATTGAACAATATTTAGACATTTTTCCCAGCCAGGCAAATTGTCAAACGTCGAAATTACACACTTTTAGACATTTTACCGACTTGATAGAACTGTCTTATGTATAAATTGGACAATACGTACATTTTGTATTTACAGATTTTTCCCGGCCAGGAAAATTGTCCAACGTCGAAATTAGACACTTTTTAGATATTTTTTAAACACTTTTTCCGACTTGACAGAAATGTCTTATGTCTAAATTGAACAATATTTAGACACCCCCTCCCCCGTGTTATCACGATAGAGGGCTGCCCAGGCCTACGCGGCTCTGTCGCGTGGAAGTCCCGTTTGAAGCACGGGACTCGACTGCCCCGGCGCGAATGGCTCCGTTCCCGTGGTAGATCTCCGTGTTTGCACGGGAACCGGCATCCGCGAGCTGCGCTGCTCGGTCCCGTGTAAGGTTACCGTATTAGCGTGGCAGCGGGCTTCCCCGGCAAAATAGCTCTGGCTCCGACTGCCCTGGCGCTCGCGGCTCCGTCTTCGTGGTAGATTCCCGTGTTCACACGGGACCGCATACCGCAGGCTGCGCGGCTCGGTCCCATAAAATATCACCGTGTTAGCACGGCATCGGGCTTCCCCCGGCAGATTCCCGTTGAAGTACGGTAACCGACTGCTCCGGCCCATGCGGCTTCGACCCGTGGTAGAACCCTGTGTTCGCGGCCCGGCATATTGTCCAACGTCGACATTAGACAATTTGTTAGACATTTTTCCCGATTTGATAGAATTTCTAATGTCTACATTGGACAATATTTAAACATTTTCCCCATTTATCTCACAGCAGCGGGCTGCCCCGACTTGTGCGGCTCTGTCCCGTGGAAGAACCCCATTGAAGCACGGGAGTTTACCTCCGTCCCGAGGTAGACCCAATGTTCCCGGCCTGGCAAATTGTCCAATGTCGAAATTAGACAGTTGTTAGACAAATCTCCTGACTGGATAGAAATGTCTAATGTCTAAATTGAACAATATTTAGACATTTTTCCCAGCCAGGCAAATTGTCAAACATCGAAATTACACACTTGTTAGACATTTTACCGACTAGATAGAACTGTCTTATGTATATATTGGACAATATTTAGACATTTTTCCCGGCCAGGAAAATTATCCAACGTCGAAATTAGACACTTTTTAGATATTTTTTAAACGTTTTTTAGATATTTTTAAACACTTTTTCCGACTTGATAGAAATGTCTTATGTCTAAATTGAACAATATTTAGACACCCCCGTGTTATCACGATAGGGGGCTGCCCAGGCCTACGCGGCTCTGTCGCGTGGAAGTCCCGTTTGAAGCACGGGACTCGACTGCCCCGGCGCGAATTGCTCCGTTCCCGTGGTAGATCTCCGTGTTTGCACGGGAACCGGCTGCTGCGAGCTGCGCTGCTCGGTCCTGTGTAAGGTTACCGTATTAAAATTAGCGTGGCAGCGGGCTTCCCCGGCAAAATAGCTCTGGCTCCGACTGCACTGGCGCTCGCGGCTCCGTCTCCGTGGTAGATTCCCGTGTTCACATGGGACCCGCCTGTCGCAGGCTACGCGGCTCGGTTCCATAAAATATCACCGTGTTAGCACGGCATCGGGCTTCCCTAGGCAGATTCCCGTTGAAGTACGGTAGCCAACTGATCCGGTCCATGCGGCTTCGTCCCGCAGCCTCGCAAATTGTCCAAAGTCGAAATTTAACAACTGTTCGACAATTTACGTCTTGATAGAAATGTCAAATTCTCGGCAAATTCTCAAACGTCGAAATTAGACACTTGTTAGACATTTTCCCCATTTGATAGAAATATCCAACGTCTAAATTGGACAATATTTATACTTTTTTCCCGGTGAGGCAAATTGTCTAACGTCTAAATTAGATACTTGTTAGACAATTTTTCCGACATGATAGAAATGTGTAATGTCTAATTGGACAATATTTAGACATTTTTCAAGTTCCGGGAAATTGTCCAACATCGAAATTAGACAATTTTAGACACTTTTTTCCACTTGATAGAAATGTCTAATGTCTAAATTGGAAAATATTTAGACATTTTCCCGGTCCGGAGAATTGTCCAACGTCGAAATTAGACACTTGTTAGACAATTTTTCCGGCTTGATAAAAATGTCTTTTGTCTAAATTGGGACACTATTTGGACATTTTCGCTCATGTACTTCTGAATGCCTAACACACTGCAGCAGTGGATTCGCTGAAAAACTATTTTTTCCGAATGTACTTCTGAATGTCTAACGCACTGCAGCAGTACATTCGCCTATGCACTTTTGAATGCCTAACACACTGCAGCAGTACATTCGCCAATGTACTTCTGAATGTCTAACACACTGCAGCAGTGGATTCGCTGAAAACTAATTTTTGCCGAATGTACTTCTGAATGTCTAACGCACTGCAGCAGTACATTCGCCCATGTACTTTTGAATGCCTAACACACTGCAGCAGTACATTCGCCAATGTACTTCTGAATGTCTAACCAACTGCAGCAGTGGGTTCGCTGAAAAACTAATTTTTCCGAATGTACTTCTGAATGTCTAACGCACTGCTGCAGTACATTCGCCTATGTACTTTTGAATGCCTAACACACTGCAGCAGTACATTCGCCAATGTAATTCTGAATGTCTAACCCACTGCAGCAGTGGATTCGCTGAAAAACTATTTTTGCCGAATGTACTTCTGAATGTCTAACGCACTGCAGCAGTACATTCGCCCATGTACTTTTGAATGCCTAACACACTGCAGCAGTACATTCGCCAATGTACTTCTGAATGTCTAACCCACTGCAGCAGTGGGTTCGCTGAAAAACTATTTTTTCCGAATGTACTTCTGAATGTCTAACACACTGCAGCAGTGGATTCGCTGAAAAACTATTTTTGCCGTATGTGCTTCTGAAAGTCTAACGCACTGCTGCAGTACATTCGCCTATGTACTTTTGAATGCCTAACACACTGCAGCAGTACATTCGCCAATGTACTTCTGAATGTCTAACACACTGCAGCAGTGGATTCGCTGAAAACTAATTTTTGCCGAATGTACTTCTGAATGTCTAACGCACTGCAGCAGTACATTCGCCCATGTACTTTTGAATGCCTAACACACTGCAGCAGTACATTCGCCAATGTACTTCTGAATGTCTAACCCACTGCAGCAGTGGGTTCGCTGAAAAACTAATTTTTCCGAATGTACTTCTGAATGTCTAACGCACTGCTGCAGTACATTCGCCAATGTACTTCTGAATGCCTAACACACTGCAGCAGTGGATTCGCTGAAAAACTATTTTTTCCGAATGTACTTCTGAATGTCTAACGCACTGCAGCAGTACATTCGCCTATGTACTTTTGAATGCCTAACACACTGCAGCAGTACATTCGCCAATGTACTTCTGAATGTCTAACACACTGCAGCAGTGGATTCGCTGAAAAACTAATTTTTCCGAATGTACTTCTGAATGTCTAACGAACTGCAGCAGTACATTCGCCCATGTACTTTTGAATGCCTAACACACTGCAGCAGTACATTCGCCAATGTACTTCTGAATGTCTAACCAACTGCAGCAGTGGGTTCGCTGAAAAACTAATTTTTCCGAATGTACTTCTGAATGTCTAACGCACTGCTGCAGTACATTCGCCTATGTACTTTTGAATGCCTAACACACTGCAGCAGTACATTCGCCAATGTAATTCTGAATGTCTAACCCACTGCAGCAGTGGATTCGCTGAAAAACTATTTTTGCCGAATGTACTTCTGAATGTCTAACGCACTGCAGCAGTACATTCGCCCATGTACTTTTGAATGCCTAACACACTGCAGCAGTACATTCGCCAATGTACTTCTGAATGTCTAACCCACTGCAGCAGTGGGTTCGCTGAAAAACTATTTTTTCCGAATGTACTTCTGAATGTCTAACACACTGCAGCAGTGGATTCGCTGAAAAACTATTTTTGCCGTATGTGCTTCTGAAAGTCTAACGCACTGCTGCAGTACATTCGCCTATGTACTTTTGAATGCCTAACACACTGCAGCAGTACATTCGCCAATGTACTTCTGAATGTCTAACACACTGCAGCAGTGGATTCGCTGAAAACTAATTTTTGCCGAATGTACTTCTGAATGTCTAACGCACTGCAGCAGTACATTCGCCCATGTACTTTTGAATGCCTAACACACTGCAGCAGTACATTCGCCAATGTACTTCTGAATGTCTAACCCACTGCAGCAGTGGGTTCGCTGAAAAACTAATTTTTCCGAATGTACTTCTGAATGTCTAACGCACTGCTGCAGTACATTCGCCAATGTACTTCTGAATGCCTAACACACTGCAGCAGTGGATTCGCTGAAAAACTATTTTTTCCGAATGTACTTCTGAATGTCTAACGCACTGCAGCAGTACATTCGCCTATGTACTTTTGAATGCCTAACACACTGCAGCAGTACATTCGCCAATGTACTTCTGAATGTCTAACACACTGCAGCAGTGGATTCGCTGAAAAACTAATTTTTCCGAATGTACTTCTGAATGTCTAACGAACTGCAGCAGTACATTCGCCCATGTACTTTTGAATGCCTAACACACTGCAGCAGTACATTCGCCAATGTACTTCTGAATGTCTAAAACACTGCAGCAGTGGATTCGCTGAAAACTAATTTTTGCCGAATGTACTTCTGAATGTCTAACGCACTGCAGCAGTACATTCGCCCATGTACTTTTGAATGCCTAACACACTGCAGCAGTACATTCGCCAATGTACTTCTGAATGTCTAACCCACTGCAGCAGTGGGTTCGCTGAAAAACTAATTTTTCCGAATGTACTTCTGAATGTCTAACGCACTGCTGCAGTACATTCGCCTATGTACTTTTGAATGCCTAACACACTGCAGCAGTACATTCGCCAATGTACTTCTGAATGCCTAACACACTGCAGCAGTGGATTCGCTGAAAAACTAATTTTTCCGAATGTACTTCTGAATGTCTAACGCACTGCTGCAGTACATTCGCCTATGTACTTTTGAATGCCTAACACACTGCAACAGTACATTCGCCAATGTACTTCTGAATGCCTAACACACTGCAGCAGTGGATTCGCTGAAAAACTAATTTTTCCGAATGTACTTCTGAATGTCTAACGCACTGCAGCAGTACATTCGCCCATGTACTTTTGAATGCCTAACACACTGCAGCAGTACATTCGCCAATGTACTTCTGAATGCCTAACACACTGCAGCAGTGGATTCGCTGAAAATCTAATTTTTTCGAATGTACTTCTGAATGTCTAACGCACTGCTGCAGTACATTCGCCTATGTACTTTTGAATGCCTAACACACTGCAGCAGTACATTCGGCTATGTACTTCAGCAGTACATTCGGCTATGTACTTCTGAATGTCTAACACACTGCAGCAGTGGATTCGCTGAAAAACTATTTTTTGCCGAATGTACTTCTGAATGTCTAACGCACTGCAGCAGTACATTCGCCCATGTACTTTTGAATGCCTAACACACTGCAGCAGTACATTCGCCAATGTACTTCTGAATGTCTAACCAACTGCAGCAGTGGGTTCGCTGAAAAACTAATTTTTCCGAATGTACTTCTGAATGTCTAACGCACTGCTGCAGTACATTCGCCTATGTACTTTTGAATGCCTAACACACTGCAGCAGTACATTCGCCAATGTACTTCTGAATGCCTAACACACTGCAGCAGTGGATTCGCTGAAAAACTATTTTTTCCGAATGTACTTCTGAATGTCTAACGCACTGCAGCAGTACATTCGCCTATGTACTTTTGAATGCCTAACACACTGCAACAGTACATTCGCCAATGTACTTCGTAATGTCTAACACACTGCAGCAGTGGATTCGCTGAAAAACTATTTTTTCCGAATGTACTTCTGAATGTCTAACGCACTGCAGCAGTACATTCGCCAATGTACTTCTGAATGCCTAACACACTGCAGCAGTGGATTCGCTGAAAAACTATTTTTTCCGAATGTACTTCTGAATGTCTAACGCACTGCAGCAGTACATTCGCCCATGTACTTTTGAATGCCTAACACACTGCAGCAGTACATTCGCCAATGTACTTCTGAATGTCTAACCCACTGCAGCAGTGGGTTCGCTGAAAAACTAATTTTTCAGAATGTACTTCTGAATGTCTAACGCACTGCTGCAGTACATTCGCCAATGTACTTCTGAATGTCTAACACACTGCAGCAGTGGATTCGCTGAAAAACTAATTTTTCCGAATGTACTTTTGAATGTCTAACGAACTGCAGCAGTACATTCGCCTATGTACTTTTGAATGCCTAACACACTGCAGCAGTACATTCGCCAATGTACTTCTGAATGTCTAACCCACTGCAGCAGTGGGTTCGCTGAAAAACTAATTTTTCCGAATGTACTTCTGAATGTCTAACGCACTGCTGCAGTACATTCGCCTATGTACTTTTGAATGCCTAACACACTGCAGCAGTACATTCGCCAATGTACTTCTGAATGCCTAACACACTGCAGCAGTGGATTCGCAGAAAAACTAATTTTTCCGAATGTACTTCTGAATGTCTAACGCACTGCTGCAGTACATTCGCCTTTGTACTTTTGAATGCCTAACACACTGCAACAGTACATTCGCCAATGTACTTCTGAATGCCTAACACACTGCAGCAGTGGATTCGCTGAAAAACTAATTTTTTCGAATGTACTTCTGAATGTCTAACGCACTGCTGCAGTACATTCGCCTATGTACTTTTGAATGCCTAACACACTGCAGCAGTACATTCGGCTATGTACTTCAGCAGTACATTCGGATGTGTACTTCTGAATGTCTAACACACTGCAGCAGTGGATTCGCTGAAAAACTATTTTTGCCGTATGTACTTCTGAATGTCTAATGCACTGCAGCAGTACATTCGCCCCTGTACTTTTGAATGCCTAACACACTGCAGCAGTACATTCGCCAATGTACTTCTGAATGTCTAACCAACTGCAGCAGTGGGTTCGCTGAAAAACTGATTTTTCCGAATGTACTTCTGAATGTCTAACGCACTGCTGCAGTACATTCGCCTATGTACTTTTGAATGTCTAACACACTGCAGCAGTACATTCGCCAATGTACTTCTGAATGCCTAACACACTGCAGCAGTGGATTCGCTGAAAAACTATTTTTTCCGAATGTACTTCTGAATGTCTAACGCACTGCAGCAGTACATTCGCCTATGTACTTTTGAATGCCTAACACACTGCAGCAGTACATTCGGCAATGTACTTCGTAATGTCTAACACACTGCAGCAGTGGATTCGCTGAAAAACTAATTTTTCCGAATGTACTTCTGAATGTCTAACGCACTGCAGCAGTACATTCGCCAATGTACTTCTGAATGCCTAACACACTGCAGCAGTGGATTCGCTGAAATACTATTTTTTCCGAATGTACTTCTGAATGTCTAACGCACTGCAGCAGTACATTCGCCTATGTACTTTTGAATGCCTAACACACTGCAGCAGTACATTCGGCAATGTACTTCGTAATGTCTAACACACTGCAGCAGTGGATTCGCTGAAAAACTAATTTTTCCGAATGTACTTCTGAATGTCTAACGCACTGCAGCAGTACATTCGCCAATGTACTTCTGAATGCCTAACACACTGCAGCAGTGTATTCGCTGAAAAACTATTTTTTCCGAATGTACTTCTGAATGTCTAACGCACTGCAGCAGTACATTCGCCTATGTACTTTTGAATGCCTAACACACTGCAGCAGTACATTCGCCAATGTACTTCTGAATGTCTAACCCACTGCAGCAGTGGGTTCGCTGAAAAACTAATTTTTCCGAATGTACTTCTGAATGTCTAACGCACTGCTGCAGTACATTCGCCTATGTACTTTTGAATGCCTAACACACTGCAGCAGTACATTCGCCAATGTACTTCTGAATGCCTAACACACTGCAGCAGTGGATTCGCAGAAAAACTAATTTTTCCGAATGTACTTCTGAATGTCTAACGCACTGCTGCAGTACATTCGCCTTTGTACTTTTGAATGCCTAACACACTGCAACAGTACATTCGCCAATGTACTTCTGAATGCCTAACACACTGCAGCAGTGGATTCGCTGAAAAACTAATTTTTTCGAATGTACTTCTGAATGTCTAACGCACTGCTGCAGTACATTCGCCTATGTACTTTTGAATGCCTAACACACTGCAGCAGTACATTCGGCTATGTACTTCAGCAGTACATTCGGATGTGTACTTCTGAATGTCTAACACACTGCAGCAGTGGATTCGCTGAAAAACTATTTTTGCCGTATGTACTTCTGAATGTCTAATGCACTGCAGCAGTACATTCGCCCCTGTACTTTTGAATGCCTAACACACTGCAGCAGTACATTCGCCAATGTACTTCTGAATGTCTAACCAACTGCAGCAGTGGGTTCGCTGAAAAACTGATTTTTCCGAATGTACTTCTGAATGTCTAACGCACTGCTGCAGTACATTCGCCTATGTACTTTTGAATGTCTAACACACTGCAGCAGTACATTCGCCAATGTACTTCTGAATGCCTAACACACTGCAGCAGTGGATTCGCTGAAAAACTATTTTTTCCGAATGTACTTCTGAATGTCTAACGCACTGCAGCAGTACATTCGCCTATGTACTTTTGAATGCCTAACACACTGCAGCAGTACATTCGGCAATGTACTTCGTAATGTCTAACACACTGCAGCAGTGGATTCGCTGAAAAACTAATTTTTCCGAATGTACTTCTGAATGTCTAACGCACTGCAGCAGTACATTCGCCAATGTACTTCTGAATGCCTAACACACTGCAGCAGTGGATTCGCTGAAAAACTATTTTTTCCGAATGTACTTCTGAATGTCTAACGCACTGCAGCAGTACATTCGCCTATGTACTTTTGAATGCCTAACACACTGCAGCAGTACATTCGGCAATGTACTTCGTAATGTCTAACACACTGCAGCAGTGGATTCGCTGAAAAACTAATTTTTCCGAATGTACTTCTGAATGTCTAACGCGCTGCAGCAGTACATTCGCCAATGTACTTCTGAATGCCTAACACACTGCAGCAGTGTATTCGCTGAAAAACTATTTTTTCCGAATGTACTTCTGAATGTCTAACGCACTGCAGCAGTACATTCGCCTATGTACTTTTGAATGCCTAACACACTGCAGCAGTACATTCGGCAATGTACTTCGTAATGTCTAACACACTGCAGCAGTGGATTCGCTGAAAAACTAATTTTTCCGAATGTACTTCTGAATGTCTAACGCACTGCAGCAGTACATTCGCCAATGTACTTCTGAATGCCTAACACACTGCAGCAGTGGATTCGCTGAAAAACTAATTTTTCCGAATGTACTTCTGAATGTCTAACGCACTGCTGCAGTACATTCGCCTATGTACTTTTGAATGCCTAACACACTGCAGCAGTACATTCGGCAATGTACTTCTGAATGTCTAACACACTGCAGCAGTGTATTCGCTGAAAAACTATTTTTTCCGAATGTACTTCTGAATGTCTAACGCACTGCAGCAGTACATTCGCCTATGTACTTTTGAATGCCTAACACACTGCAGCAGTACATTCGGCAATGTACTTCGTAATGTCTAACACACTGCAGCAGTGGATTCGCTGAAAAACTAATTTTTCCGAATGTACTTCTGAATGTCTAACGCACTGCAGCAGTACATTCGCCAATGTACTTCTGAATGCCTAACACACTGCAGCAGTGTATTCGCTGAAAAACTATTTTTTCCGAATGTACTTCTGAATGTCTAACGCACTGCAGCAGTACATTCGCCTATGTACTTTTGAATGCCTAACACACTGCAGCAGTACATTCGGCAATGTACTTCGTAATGTCTAACACACTGCAGCAGTGGATTCGCTGAAAAACTAATTTTTCCGAATGTACTTCTGAATGTCTAACGCACTGCAGCAGTACATTCGCCCATGTACTTTTGAATGCCTAACACACTGCAGCAGTACATTCGCCAATGTACTTCTGAATGCCTAACACACTGCAGCAGTGGATTCGCTGAAAAACTAATTTTTCCGAATGTACTTCTGAATGTCTAACGCACTGCAGTACATTCGCCTATGTACTTTTGAATGCCTAACACACTGCAGCAGTACATTCGGCAATGTACTTCTGAATGTCTAACACACTGCAGCAGTGTATTCGCTGAAAAGCTATTTTTGCCGTATGTACTTCTGAATGTCTAACGCACTGCTGCAGTACATTCGCCTATGTACTTTTGAATGCCTAACACACTGCAGCAGTACATTCGCCAATGTACTTCTGAATGTCTAACACACTGCAGCAGTGGATTCGCTGAAAACTAATTTTTGCCGAATGTACTTCTGAATGTCTAACGCACTGCAGCAGTACATTCGCCCATGTACTTTTGAAAGCCTAACACACTGCAGCAGTACATTCGCCAATGTACTTCTGAATGTCTAACCCACTGCAGCAGTGGGTTCGCTGAAAATCTATTTTTTCCGAATGTACTTCTGAATGTCTAACGCACTGCTGCAGTACATTCGCCTATGTACTTTTGAATGCCTAACACACTGCAGCAGTACATTCGCCAATGTACTTCTGAATGCCTAACACACTGCAGCAGTGGATTCGCTGAAAAACTATTTTTTCCGAATGTACTTCTGAATGTCTAACGCACTGCAGCAGTACATTAGCCTATGTACTTTTGAATGCCTAACACACTGCAGCAGTACATTCGGCAATGTACTTCGTAATGTCTAACACACTGCAGCAGTGGATTCGCTGAAAAACTAATTTTTCCGAATGTACTTCTGAATGTCTAACGCACTGCAGCAGTACATTCGCCTATGTACTTCTGAATGCCTAACCCACTGCAGCAGTACATTCGCTAATGTACTTCTGAATGTCTAATACCTAACCCACTGCCAACTTCACGCAAATGTTTTTTTTCTTATTTCCTGATTTATTTATCCTGCTTCAATAGGTAGGATGTTTCTCAATTTATTTTGTCTTTGTTAGTCCACGGTAGCCCAAATACTAGATCTATAATTCTGCCTCTCAGTTGTTTTCATACAGTCTTCCTCTCCACGGTCTACACACGTGAACACTTGCACTTGTGTGTACACTCGTTCGCGTGTCGATAACGTCATAACATAGCAACTCGTTTTGTCTAGTAGTGGGCGGAGTTTTGTTGCACATGCGCACTGTATGGTTTGTCTTCGAAAGTTAGAGTCGATTTTATAAAATTTATGAGGATTTGAGTCTGAAAAATGTCAAGAATACGGCTCGTTGATTGGATGGAAAAGTAGGGCAATCACTAATCTCGTGTCTTATTTATCTTATGGGGATTTATTTCAGGAATTAAGTTCAGGGAACAACATATTAATGTTTGAGAGCGCGGTATTAGCATGAGTGAACATATCCCCCAAGATATAAACTTAGGGTACAAGGAATTAGCATGAGTGAACATATCCACCAAGATATAAAGTTAGGGTACAAGGAATTAGCATGAATGGACATAACCACGTATAGGTTAGAGCTTATAAACTGCAGTCTTCGGAAATAAGACGGCCGATAACGCGAGCGAAGCGAAGCGTTTTAGGCCGTCTTATTTTCGAAGACTGCAGTTTATAAGCTCTAACCGATTTAGTGATTGCCCTACTTTTCAACAGGCTCAGTTTATAAGCCCCGCCCACTGAGCAATGACAAACTTGTATATAGTCACGTGATTATGGTACATCTAAAACATCATTTGTTTATGCAAAATACCCAGAAAACCCACCAATCAAACAAACGTCGTCTTTGTTAATATTCTCACGTGTTTATGTTTTGAAAATCCTACACAGTGAAACTGGTTTCGCGCCTTTTTCTTGTAAACATTGCCATATTTGGCTTTGTCACGTAATCAAATATTCCCCGTCTATGTGTAAAACAGTTTCACACAATTTTCTGGAGGCAAAATAATAACAACAATAATGACAACAATCTGTCGTTGACCTGCTCTCTGGCACCGAGCAAGCAGACTTATCGAACGAAGATTTGTAAGCCGAGAAGACCCAGATCAGACAACTCCTATGCTGTCTAATCAGGGTCTACTCGGTTTACACAGATTTAAATCTTCACTGGTACCGAAACCATAACAGTCATTATATTAGTATCAGAATATTGAAATAAGAATAATTACAAAATATTACAGGTTTGATTGTTTATGTTTTGTTGAACGGATTACGGTTTCGAATACAGGTTTGCGCTTATTTCCTGATTTATATGCTTATTTACATTAGTCCTTTTTCAATATAATCCTGCTTCAACAGGTGGGATGTTTCGTGATTTATTTGTCCATTTTCTATTGGGTCTATAATTCTGCCTCTCAGTTTATTTGCCCAATCAGTTTATTTGCCCAATTACTATTGGGTCTATAATTCTGCCTCTCAGTTGTTTGCATTACATAGTCTTCCTCTCCCACGTTTTACACACGTGTACTTGTGTATACTCGTTCACGTGTCGATAGCGTCATAACAGCAACTCGTTCGATTTGTCTAGTCGTGGGCGGAGTTTTGTTGCGCATGCGCACTGGAAGGTTTGTCTTCGAAAGTTAGAGTCGATTTTATAAAATTTATGAGGATTAGAGTCTGAAATTTTTCAAAAATGCGGCTCGTTGATTGGATGGAAAAGTAGGGCAATCACTAACAATATATAAACTTAGGGTACACGGTTTAAATATGAACGAACCTGTTATTTAGATATGAAAACATATTATACTCGTCTTAACACATTCCGTCATATTGACATCCGTTGATGACTCTATTTATCACAATGGTTTCAAAACGACTACGCAATTCTAAACATTTTCCTTTTCCCTAGTATGTGCTCATTTTCAGTTAATTTATTCAAAGATGTTCGGGTCTAAAAAAAACTTGTGTTAATGGGTTAACGGAAATATATGTTGTTTAAGTCATAAAACAAAATATCAATTAGAAGGAAAATAAATTCATATTGTTCGCACGAAAATAAATAAACCTATTCCTAGTAAAAGAATAAATCATGTCAAATTTATTCTTCGTTTTATATATATGTAGCCCCTACAACTACCATTCATATCCTAAGTATTCGGACAGCCAATCCCCCTCTCTATAATAATTCCACTTGAAAAATTTGATAATGTTAATTTAGACTGACAGTGTAGTCAAAACCTTATAGTGCCAAACATATAATATCTGCTTAAACTCTGACATGAGGCAATTTTATTAACTTGCAACTCGTTCAAGCTTTTGAGAAACTACTGACCCAGTGTCAAAGGGCATGGATCCTGATGAGGCGTCGAGTTACATGGTTTCTAATCTGGATCCAAGCTGTTTGCAAATGATTGTGACGTCGCGATTGGCAGAATAAGGGTTAAGTGTGTCTCTCCGAATACGTAAGACAACTAGGTCTGCAATGTTATTTCTGCAGAGTTAGAGGCAATTCATATTGTATGTCTGTCTGATTGGAGGGATTTGAAGTATTTATTTTACAAGTGTTCTGACAAACATATTTATTTCAATAAAATTGTCTGAATCGAGTAATATTTTCAGATGTCAAAGTCCTTCTTTGTCCAACAAACCTAGTTTGTTACTGCTTCTTAAATTGATCTCTTTGTGACAATTCTGATGAGCAATTACAGGCATGATGTTGTTAGAAAAATAGAAGATACTGCTGCTGTGAAATAGTTGAGTTACACATTCTAGCTAAGCCCTGAACATGTCCAATACCATGCCGTCGACATTATTTGACCTTGAAAAAAACCCATGTGGGGGTGATTGTGGGGAATGCGTTTTTTTCTTAGAATCAAATCTCCGGTCTGGAAGTCGTCTATCTTTTAAGACCAGTGTACATACATGGCCTATAGCAAATACGTCTTACTCTGTTGTAGCCATTGTCTGGCCAACAGAGGTAAATCAAACGTTGTGAATGTTATGTTTGATCTCGGGGAATACAAAGCCAAATTAGGTTTTGCTGGCGTCTGTAGATAAAACATGAACAGAAAAAGCCAAATTGTATTATCTAGCCGGCCATCCACTTCTGTATCAATCATATTCACACTTATTCTTTCGTATGTTACAGCAACCAATTTGGCACCAGACTCACAGCTGTTTTTCTATTTGCCCTTATCGTGTAAGCCACGTATCTGTGACATCAGTTACAAATAGACTGACTTTAGATGAGACTTTAGTTAGATATGCCTCTCATCTGGATCCAAACTGTTTGTCGATGGGTACTCGAAACGAAGAGAAAGTGCGTTATTTGGATGCTAGTTTGTACTAACGACAGTTTATAAATTCCGTTATGTTGCATGTACAGCGAGTTGCAGACAATATTGCCGTTTAGGCCTCCAATACATACAGTGGAATTAGAGTTAAAAAAAGATATAAAATGATTTCTATACGCCATGTTTAATACGTGATACGACAGATTACAGTAAAACCTCTCTATAACGGCCACTAAATTGTGTTAATTAGTTGGTATTTAGGGCAGGTGGCTGCTTAAAGCAAGGTGAAAGTAAAACAGAACGCTCCTGTAGGAGCGTTCTGTTTTACTTTCACCTTGCTTTAAGCAACCACCTGCCTTTAACACAAAATACTTGCTATAATTTAGTGGCCGTTTTAAAGAGGTTTTACTGTATGTAAAACATCGATATATTTCAGCATGTTTCGTTATGTGACCGTTTCACCATATGACAGTACGAAAGTTACCGAAGTATACCAGTGAACACCTAACACATTGGTGTCTCGCCAGGATCGAACATTTTGAAGTACATGTATATGTGGCGGGATTATTTCAGACTCTGTAACAAGAAACTGACACTTGCAGGCAGTTAAAGGTTTTGTACATGCTGGCCGTATCAATTTATCAGTAAGGCAATCTCCGGTTTTAAGGAACATTCTTAACACGAATAACCGATATTTGGAAAGTATGAGATACATCACTGCTCTGATTAAATATTTCTTTGAGTAATGAATAAAGTAATGAAGATAAAATAACCAAGTCAAACGTTAAAGTTACTTATCTTTTCTTCGAAATCGGAAATGACGTGCAACGAGCCAGAATTTTTTTTATTTGATAAGTAAACTACAGTAAAACCTCTCTGTAACGATCACTAAATTATGTTAATTAGTTGGTATTTAGAGCAGGCGACTGCTTAAAACAAGGTGAAAGTAAAACAGAACGCTCCCATAGGAGCGTTCTGTTTTACTTTCACATTGCTTTAAGCAGTCACCTGCCTTTAACATAAAATAATTGATGTAATTCCGTTGTCGTTATAGAGAGGTTTTACTATACAATACTTTGACCGTTAACTCTAAAAGTGCGAGAAGCGAGTATATAAGACCTTTGCGAACAACGTAGATCATGATCGCAAGGCTCTTGAAGGGGCCATTGAATAGGTATGTACTGTTTATTTGATCAATATTCAGAATGAGGGCAGTTGTAATTATTTGGCAGGTTAATGATTAAATGGTGACTTAGAGGTAATAACGAAGAACGTGAAGAAACAGAACTGGAATGGACATATAGGCTAGCAAAAGACATCCACATAAAAAGCAAGATTAAGAGGGATGTGAGGAGGTTGAGAGAATGAGAAAAATATAGAAGAATGAAGATGAGGGTCGAGAGAGAAAAAAGCAATGGAGAAAGAAATGTCAGGAATAATAACAAAATGATACGTTTTTGTTATGTTTGAACTCAGGCAGATAGACCATCTATGACTGTTGAATTTTTATTCCATATAATAACAACAAAATGCATCTCCTTATAGTTTTGTTTAAAGTTTAACCCTTACGTCTTGGAAAAGCATTTACGAAATAATGGTACCATAAAATTAATACCCAATAAGTGCATTTAAATAATAGCATATAGCAACAGGAATATTTGCAGATAGCAAAAACTGTAGAATGAGATTTATACTTTCAAAACACAAACACAACAGACCCTGATCAGACTGCTCCTACTGAATCCGTTTGATCTGAGTGCACGCTGCTTGCAAAGACTTTAAAATGCTATATATATATACAATGTGTATTGATTAAAGGGTTACAATAATTCAGTTAAATCCCTCCTATAAGTATGCATCAAAAGATAGCTATCATACTTAGCAAATATAGATAGCTTTATGCTAAATAAAAGTTATTCAAAAACAAAACAAAACAAACAAAATGATAAAATAAAATAAAACATAAGCAAAAACATAGTAAGCGCCAGGATGTCTGTACGGATAAATTTCTTATGATTTTCTCCGAATTACAAAATGCTCAACTAGATAAATTGTATAAAGAGATGCATCCCAGACAGAGAGAATAAAACTGCTCCGAGATTCAATCTTTCAATTTTTAATGAAACGCTTCTTTGCCATTGATATATTGTTATAGGCTCGTGATGGATTTCCCGGCTTGTGTATCTCTGCAACATAGACATCGATGAGCGACCGAAACTAACCCCTTTCTCTTTTTTAACCCTTTCCCTGTTGAATTTAATGCCAGAAATAATGACAGTATGAATATAAATTAACTGAATCTTTATTATGGCATATGCACATAGGAATCTTATTGGTAGAAATTGAAAGAGTCCTATCTATTATGTGTTCACATGCAAACAGAGTAGGCCCTGTTTAGACTTCTCCTACAGGGACCGTCTCGTCTGTATCCACTCTGTTTGCATATGCATGAAAAGCAAGGCGTTTGTATGAAGGAAATGGTTAAATGATTGTCATTTATTTCTCTAACAAGCCCTATGTTGTGGCGATACTTCAGTATCGCTTCGAAGAGATGACACTAAAGAGTCGCAACATAGAATTTGGTGAAGAACAATTAAATCGGCTCCTTTTAAATCAGTTTCTGGGTTTGGTCCAAATGTCATATCTCGACGTCAAGATAATTCCAGGTGGAGGAAAACGCCAGAGGTGAATGTAACAAATCGCATTATTTCGTGCACAGAAGTACACACGGGCTGAACCACTAACCTACCGCACGCAACCTGGAAGGCCATCCAAATGCCAAGACTGGGATTCGGCTACATGTAATATCAACGACGAATAATGTTTATCAGTAGAGTTCATTTAGCATGAAAGTCAATACTTTGCTGACACTCTGATGAAGAAACTGACCCAGGTCTACACTGTTAGCAAATGCCAGAAACTGGGCTATCGTGTTTACAGTGTTGGGGTGCAAACAATTCAGATCTGGACGAGAGGACGGATAAAGCGGCATCTCACAAGAATTTGAATTCTAATACATTGTGTACAATCCGGCCAATGTTTGCAAATGGAAAAGGTAAAGCTTGCTCTTTTTGAAAATGCATATGTAGCATATGTCACCGCCGAAGTCGCCCGAAAGCGACTCACGTAACTTGCCTCAATTGGTGAATCCGTGATTATCTTTGCTAACAGATATGATACAGACAGGTATCGAGTAACTCGGTGTCTCATAGTATCGCAGCCGTTTGACACATCACTAACGTTTAGAGATGGAACTTGAAGGAAAGGTCCACTGTGAAACGTTAAACCTTTCCCAGTTCTGTGTTTATTCAAAATTTCAATACCTACTGAATATTCATGGACTAAATGTTTATAATGAAATATGGAAGGTGGAACATTGTAGCAATTTTAGAAAGAAAATAAACAGACCTTTCAAATTCCATTAGCAAACATAGCAAACCCTGGTCAGATGACTCCTATAGGAGCCATCACATCTGGGTCTACTCTGTTTGCAGATGCGTGAAAACACGTTTATATGAGGGAAAGTATTAAGCGGGCGACAATGGTTTTGCAGACGAAAAAGGAGTTATGTAAGAAAAGTGACATAATGAATATTGATTAGATGTTATTGTTATAAATAGCAAATGGACGCAAGAGTCTTTGGCCACGACAGAAACTGTGGCATCATGTCTACAGTATAGCATAAGCAAACAATGCAGATCCTGACCAGGCGGTCCCTATAGGAGCCGTCGGATCTGGGTCTACTCTGTTTGTGATGGCGTTGAAATGCGTATTTATGGAGTAAAGGGTTAAATTGTGACATGGGTCTGAGAAAAGATAGGAGACCAAAAATTGTTTCAGAGCTGGGTTTGATTCTAAACCCTTTCCCTCATATAGACGTGTTTTCACGCATTTGCAAACATAGTAGACCCAGATCAGATGGCTCCTAGAGGGGCCATCTGATCAGGGTCTGCTCTGTTTGCTAATATAATTTGATATATCTGGGTTTTTTGCTTTCTGAAATGTCTACAATTTTCCACTTTCCATATATCTTTATAACTATTTTGTTAATGAATATTCAGTCGGTATTGAAATTTGGCCTAAATACAGAACAGGGGAAGGGTTAACGCTTTGAACACAAATCAACCCTGGACTGCAAAAGTTGACATCAGCTTCAATTCCAAAAGTGCCGTATTTCTCATTTCTTCTACATCTTTATCAGATTTTCAAATATCCAGATGAGACGTGCGGAGTATCTCCTTGCGTCATTCTTTAAAAACTGTTTAATATATTGTTTTCGTTCTCTTTTTAAGATAAAATGGAAGTGAAACGAATTACAGAAATGCAGCAGATTGCAAATTTGTCGGATGATGCTGGCATAGAGTGCTTAAGTTTAAAAGCAGACGACATTGATTGAAACAGAAGGAACATTTCCTGGTGAGATAAGGGGAGGAAACTGATTGCGTTATCACAACATTGTTCACATTTTGAAGAACAGCACAGCGGGTGAGATTTATGAAAGAAGCAGGATGCTTGTATAAATGCCAGACCTAGGGAACTTCAAATGGAATTTTAGAAATCAAAACCACATTCATTGTCAATTTGTTCTGTCAAAGATACTGATAAAGTGGCGAGTTTAGCAAATATCCTATAGGTCGTTTTGTATAAACATATTTTCCATGAATATACATGTAAAAATATGTCATCGTACATATTGATTAGATGTTTTTTATATTTTTAAGCTATGGTATATGAACACGGGAATTTTTCGTTAGATCGGGTAAAATCAAATCATTATTTTTCCATAAACAAACAGGGTATGTCATGATTAGACGGCTCCTACAGGAACCATGTGATCTGGATCTACTCTGTGTTCACAGGAAATCAAATGCGTATACAGTAAAACCTCTCTATAACGGCCACTAAATTCAATTAATTATATGGTATTTATTGCAGGTGACCGCTTAAAGCAAGGTGAAAGTAAAACAGAACGCTCCTATAGGAGCGTTCTGTTTTACTTCCACCTTGCTTTAAGCTGCCACCTGCCCTTAACACAAAATACTCGATGTAATTTAGTGGCCGTTATAGAGAGGTTTTACTGTATATGGAGTATGTGGTTATTATGAGAGGTTCCATTGCACGTACACACCTGTTGCACGTACTGATGTACAATCTCATAAGCCAACATTTTAACATTTTCCTGATAAATAATCACGACAGACCCCAATAATTGTGAATACATGTGTACATGTCGAGGTACTTGTTTTGTTATATATAACAAGTAAATACATTAATGTGACAAATACAGTAGAACCCCTCTAATGCGACCACTTAATGAATAAAAATGGTTGTCTTTATAAGCAGGTGGTTCCTTAATGCAGGACAAAAGAAATGCAGAAAGCTCTGTATTACTTTTGTTCTGCATTAAGCTACCACCTGCATCTAGCAGCCAGAATTATACCTCTTTTAGGTGGTCGCATTAGCGGGGTTTTACTGTAATATATAATGTCATCTTAGCTTTTATGTAAGCAAACATCATACTCTGATGAGAGACTTCTACAATGGTCTTCTCTAATCAGGATCTTCTATGATTTCATTTTAACACATTATCCCCTAGTGACGCATTTTTGCGCCTCTATAAAATTCACATTGTGAAACAATAATTGTGATAAATATACCATTTGCTCCTATAGGAGCAAATGCTCTATTTAGCACAATGGTTTCAATCTATAACATTCTAAAATGTTCCATTTCTCTACTTAATGCTCCTTTTTGGTAGATTAATTAAGAAAGGTTGGATCTAAAAATAGCCTGGGAGAGAATGGGTTAATTAAAGGTAACACATTGAGATCTTTAACAACAGCTGGTTGTTGATGCAGACTGGAAGTAATGGAGACGACTGTTATGGGGACACTTTCTGGCACATACGTTTAAATTCAAAAGTCGGTAACGTGGTTTTCAACGAAATCTATTCAGCAGAAAAATATAACGGTTGCATCAGGTAATAAATTCTGAAAGTAGGAGATTATTCGAAAGCAACATGCGAAAAGAGAAAATTGAAGAAGAACCCCCCCCCCCCCCTCCAGCACCGGCTTAAGTGGTATTAATTTTTCATAGCTAAAACACTGAATCTGATTATCACGAAGGACCAGAAAATATAACAACACTGAGAATGAAGTACGTTGCGACGTTTTATGACCGATACACGAGCACTTAACACCTGCTGTTGTGCAGTACATTCTGAAAGTAGGAGATCCTTCGAAAGTAAAAACAGCAAGTTGCATTCTAACAAGGAGTACAGGAATCGATTAATAATTTATTATTTAAGTTCCGAAAGTGTTGTGTTTGGATGATACATTACTCCGAAGACCTCTTTCAAACCCATTAGAATCCAACCCTGTCTCCATCCTGTATGTTGTGCTAAATGTTACATTTCTGTAGAACCTATCTAAAGCAACCACTGAATGAAAATAATGAAAACAGTTTCGGTGTTTGCTTAACCCATGGCGAATGTAATGCAGAAAAGTCTTATAGGAGCTTTTTGCATTACGGTCGTTCTGCACTAAGCTAAACTGTCTTTAAACCAGATCTAGACCTCCCTCTTGGCGTTCGCTTTAACCCTTTTCCTCATATAAACGTGTTTTCTCGCATTTGCAAACAGAGTAGACCCAGATCAGATGGCTCCTATAGGAGCCATCTGATCAGGGTCTGCTCTGTTTGCTGATGGAATTCGATTGATCTGTTTCTTCCTGAAATAGATACACTGTTCCACCTTCCATATTTCATTATAACTATTTTGTTCATGAATATTCAGTAGGTATTGAAATTTGAAACAAACATAGAACAGGGAAAGGGTTAAAGACGGTTTATCTACCTCTTCATATTGGCTACTAAATTAGATAAATAGTTTAAATCTATATATGCGCTTAACCTTTTAACGCTGATTTGCCAAATGGACTATTCCAAATTTCAAACAGGTCATGCTAACTGTGATTATTCAGGGTTGTTTGAAGCAAAATGTAATGTGACAATTAGTGCAGACCGAAGTGACAAGACTCCTGCATGAATCCTTACATCTGGGTTTACATTGTTTGCTACGGACAGTAATGACTTGTTCCCTGCATTGAATGGATTAACCCATTCGGAGCCAAATTTCTAATTGTCGTCTGCAATCCAATGTTTGTTAAATCATTCGGTACAATAAGGAGATGAGATAAATAAATGCAAATTTCAAAGAGTAAAGCAAAGGTATAGAGATTGAGACAAAAAAGTGATGTCCCTTATCAGACGCCGCCTTAAAAAGGCGGCGTCTGATCTGGGACTGCACTATTTGTCGTGGTGCATTTATGCGACTTCGGCGGTGAAAGGGTTAATGCAGTCAGAGGAACAGATAAAACAATGCGTACGCAAATAGTAAACTCGTCATTTCCCCACTTAACCCTATGCTGTGACCACTCTTGAGAATCGTCTCTTCGAGACAATTTTAAAGAGTGGTCACAATACAAGGTTTGGATGAGGAATAAAGGAATTATTCTTGAAAATGGTTTAATTTGTGTATTTTATCTGGACCTCTGTCAGCAGTGTTAGAAATGTGTAGACAGATCCGTTTGGGGCGTTTTACCATAACTTTCATCCTGCATTTAGCTATAACTTGCATGTAATACAAACACTTAACTAATTCCCTCATAAAAACGCCTTTCCACACATTTGCAAACAGAGTAGACACAGCCCAGACGTCTGATCAGGATCTGCTCTGTTTGCTTTTGCTATGATTTAGATATGAATTTACAGTTTTGTCAAGGCAAAATGTTCCCTTGAAAAGTTGATACTATAAAGATTCAGCTAATAAATATTCATGATGTCATTATCTCTGACATAAGTACTGGACAGGGAAAAGGTTAGAGGCCACGCAGTAGTCGCTGTTGAGTGATCTTACCCCTTCTCTTGCTGAATTTTAAAATACATTTCTCCTCCTTCTTTACCCATGCCCTGTTGTATAATTACATATATCTTCACTGTGTACAAGTGTTTCGTTGTGTAATCACTGCTGTGGAGTGCACTGGTTGCACAATCAACTTGTAAGTAGTGCAGACCCTGACTGGGTCTTCACTACTTACAGGTAGGTATATTGACGTGAAAAGCAAGCGAAGGGTTACTGTGTACAGACAAATATTTCCATAACTTGACAACCACGTGAACTCGGGTCCGTGATCTGGTTCGGAGTCACCGGAGTAACAGAAAATTTTCCGGATGATTAATTGGGCTGGAATATTTTTTCCTGGATATCCCGACGGTAATTCAATTTATTGCTGATGCTTTATCAAACATTTGGTGGGCAGGTCTGTTTTGTATCTAGCCAGCTACATTTTACGAGATTCTTGCGGTTTGGAGAAATAAAATCGGAACAATGTTGGCTTGGAAAAGAAACCAATGTTTGATTAAATGTATCTGCAAAATATCAATTCAATTACATCACCGTATTTTATTTGTGTTCTGTAATACAAAGGTTGCGATGGAAACTCAATTTAAGGAATGAAAATTGAGCGCGATTCAATTTAAAATATGGAAGAATGCATTGTTGAATATTTTCACATCGGACAGGAACAGTTTTTACACGAGATTTAATGTGATTCGAATCCTATGCAAAACACTATCATGTGTAAATGAAGTTACATAGATACATCTAAAGATCGGAATTTAGTCTTTGTTTGAAGTTAGTTGTTTGGTTTATTTAAACCTTTACTCTATTAATATTTATGCGTGAAATAATGGCATCATGAATATTTATTATCTGATTCTATATGATGACATATATACACAGGGAATCCTGGCAATAGTTGAAACTGTAGAATCATCTCTATGTTATTTCATAAGCAAACAGAGCAGACCCTGATCAGACGGCTCCTATAGGAGCCGTCTGATCTGGGTCTTCTCTGTTTGCAAATGCGTGAAAATGTGTATTATGTAGTTAAGGGTTAAGTGTCTACCTGAGGAAAATTCTATATTTATAACTCATCTGATCCGGGTCTACTCTGTTTGTACATTAAAGACGTCCCTGTGAGGCTTTATAATGGTCCTGGAAAATTGAGTACAGCAAAGTCTCCCTAATATGACCATTGGAAATTGCTACAATTCTGAAAATCTAAAACAAGTGGTAGCTAGATACAGGACTAACGTGCTGCAGAGGGCTCCTATAGGAATTGTCGGCATAACATTCCCCGTGCACTAAGCAACCACCTGCTTTTACAGATTCACATGATAATGCATTATATGGTCGCTTTAGCGAGAATTTTTCAGTAATATATTTGTAAGCAGTGTTGATCCAGATGGGGCAATAAGTAATTCAACTTCTTATCAGTATCCAAACTGTTTGAATTTATGGTTCAATTGATTCAAAGAAAACAATGCCATAACTTGTACGATAAAGTCTTGAAAATACGGCCACTCAAAAGAGGTATAATTCTGGAGTTTAAAAACAAATGGTAGTTTAATTCAGGACAACATTATATATTTAGAAAGTTCCTATAAGCGTTTTCTGCACTACCTTTGCCCTCCATTAAGCAACCACCTGCTTTTACAGACTCCTGTGTTAATAACGTACATTAGAACCTCTCTAACGCGACCACTTACATGTAATGAATAAACATGATTGTCTTTATAAGCAGGTGGTTGCTTAATGCAGGACAAAAGTAATGCAGAAAGCTCCTCTAGGAGCTTTCTGTATTACTTTTTCCTGCATTAAGCTACCACCTGCATCTAGCACACAGAAGTATACCTCTTAATATATCCAGGGATTTACTGTATATGGTCGCATTAGTGGGGTTTTACTGTATATGGTCGCATTAGTGGGAGTTTACTGTATATGGTCGCATTAGTGGGGTTTTACTGTATATGACCGCATTAGCGAGACTATGTAGTACACACATTTTCAAAAAAAATGAAACGGACAAAAAATGTATGTCTGAGTTTTCTACATTTATTCCTGCAGGAAGAACCCACCTGTCTTTAAGATCAGTGTTAGATAATAGTATGCTATTGTGGAGATAGTTTAGTATATTGTCGAGCGCTAGACATTTATGCGTTCCTTATCTCTTTTTCTTAGAACTATTTGATTTTAACTCTCATCCTTTTCAGCGCGAGTTGTCTGATATTTTCAAACACGTTGGATCTGATCAGGATCAAAACTGTCTGCTACTGGATCAATAGTTGCAAGATTGGAAATGAAGTAAAAAATACTGCAGGTCAGAATTTAACCATTTTCATGATTAATATTCATGTACGAAATAACGACATCATGCATATTTAGTAGCTGAACTTTTATAATTTGAACTTTTGAAGGTTTGTGTTTTACTTTGACAGAGGCTGTAGAACCGGGTCTATACCATGTCGTAAGCAAACAGGACAGACCCTGATCAGACCATGTCGTAAGCAAACAGGACAGACCCTGATCAGACCATGTCGTAAGCAAACAGGACAGACCCTGATCAGACCATGTCGTAAGCTAACAGGACAGACCCTGATCAGACCATGTCGTAAAGCAAACAGGACAAACCCTGATCATACCATGTCGTAAAGCAAACAGGACAGACCCTGGTCAGACGGCTACTATAGAAGCCGTCTAATATCGGTTTAAATGGTTTGCAAACGCGTGGAAACACGATTATATGAAGGGAAGAGTAAAGCGGGTATCAATTTTAATCATGTCATTGTTTAATATTCATGTAAGAAATAATGACATCTTGAATATAATTATATTAGATGATTTTTTAAAATGACACATGTACACGTGCAATTTTGGTATTGTCAGAAACTGCAGAATCACAACTTTAACCCTTTCGCTGCCAAACTCTGTCGTCTGCTAACTTTGTCGTCTGCTACAAATTTTCATTCTTTTGATTTTCTTCATTTTTGTTTCAAAAACATAGTAACAGTAACAAACAGCTTGGATCCTGATGAGACGCCGAGTTACTCGGCGTCTCATCTGGATCCAAACTGTTTCCATAGGTAATCACAGATCCGGTATTGGCAGCGAAAGGGTTAATGTCGCAAGCTAACAGAGCAGACCCTGACAGACGGCTCGCTCTTATATGAGACATCTGATTATGGTCTGCTCTGTTTGAAAAGGCATGTAAGGGCGTTTATAGGAATGAAATGGTTAATGCAAAATTGTGTTCAAATCATTGTTCTAAAATGTTAGTCTTTCTCCCATCAGCTCTACAGATAGGCGGAGTTTAGGTGTATAGGAATACATCATGTACAGTGCTGATCGCACGTGTAAAACTTGTGTTTGTGTAGCATGAAAAAATATACTCAACAAAATTTCTAGTTGGTCATATGATATTTTGACCAAAATATGAAAACCAGAAGGTCGTATGCAAATGTAATATGCATAGAAGGAAGAGCATGTTATTGCAAAAAGGTTATGTGTATGTCAATTTGTATGCAGAGTTTAAGAAATCAATATTAATTAGCTTTAAAATATTTAAGATTAACAGATGACCAATTAGAAACTTTGTTGAGTATATATTGACAGAAGTGGTAATTGAACTTTTGTAATTCTTATTTATGTTTCTGAACGTGAATAAAATATAAAACAAAATAATGGACACCTGATTCGATTAACTCTTTACTCCATATTTGCGCTTTTGTTTGTACGACTTTGCAAACAGAGTTCACCAAGATCAGACGACCCCCTTTAGGACGTGTTTGATTAGGATCTGCTCTGTTTGCTTATGGAATTTTAAATATATTATTCTGCAGAGTGGTCACAACATAGGGTTCGGTGAAGAAGTAAAGAAGTTATTCTTGAAACATGTTTCATTTATGCATCTCACTTGGACCTCTGTTAATATAAGAAATATTGCTTTATGATTGCTAATAATTTGACCTTTGATAATGCCAATACGGCCATGGGATTTGTTTTATCTCGGCGCAAACTGCGGAATCATATTACATTATTATTTCATAAGCATACATAGCAGAATCTTGTCGAATGGCTCCTACGAGAGCCGTTTGATCTCTGTGCAAAGGCCTGGGTCCATGCTTATAAAGCTTTTAGTTGAGTCTGAGTTTTGTTCTCAAGCTTTTGATCGGTCAGATTTGAGTTCTCAAGCTTTTGATTGGTCAGATTTGAGCCAAAGGCTCAAATCTGACCAATCAAAAACTTGAGAACGAACTCAGACTCAGCTAAAAGTTTTATAAGCATGGACCCATATAAGAAGTACTCATGAGGTAAGTGGTCAAGATCAAGTCTATATCGCATCCAAACCGCGTTGCGTAGCAACTGCTACAGTAGAACCTGTCTTAAGCGACCATGCAACATAGAAGTCTAAAACGCACGTGGTTGCTTAATGCAGGGCAAACTGAAGTAATGCAGACATTTCCAAAAATAACTTTCTGCAATATCTTTATCCTGCACAGAGCTACCACCTACCTGTCTTTCAGACTCGGACCTACAACTCTTTAAATGGTCGCTTAAGAAAGGTTCTACAGCATATTTATATCTTCAATGCCTCGAATAAATTGTCGCCGCCGCGAAACTTGGTCCATTGTGTATGCTCTAAGGTACTGTACATATTTTTCAACAAATATTCAATCGGAGTATCAAATCAGTTAGATCACAATGAGACGATGAAGTACTCGACTTCTAATCTAGATCTAAACTCTTTGTGAAGGTTCAAATTCGCGTCTAGAAATTCTTAACCTATTATAGACGCACTTGTTACAGACAGTAATACCCGTCTAAACCGGACGTTAATTTTAATACAAATATCGGTCTTAGATACAGGTAGCAGCTTAATGCAGGGCGAAAGTCATACAGAAAGCTCATGTATGAGCTTTCTGTATGACTCTCTCCCTGCATTAAGCAGTCATCTGCCTAAAAGTATCTAATTTCTTCTCTACTAGAAGTCCGGTTTACACAGGTTTTACTGTATTTGGAAAAAAGGTAGACCAAGATCAAACAGCTCCTGCAGGTGCTGTCTGACCAGTGTATGTTCTATTTGCTTAAGAAATAATATAGATTTGGTTGTAGAGTTTCTGTCATTATAAATGATTATATTTCATTATACCATTATAGATATTCAACTACATTGTAACTGATATTCATACAGTTATTACGCCTTACATAAGTATCCATCTATTAACCCTGTCCCTATTCATGTAAGAAATAACATCATGAATATTTATTAGCTGTTTTTTTTATAACGGCGTTTGTAGACAGGGTTGTTTTGGTTTTGGTAGAAACTGTAGAGTCTTACCTATTATAATTTCACAAGCAAACAGAGCAGACCCTGGTCAGACGGCTCCTATAGGAGCTTTCTGATTTGGAGTCTACTCTGTTTGCAAATACATGAAAAAACATTTATCTGAGGGAAAAGGGTCAAACAGGCGACGACATTTTGTTTCTAAAGACGGGCGAAAACATCAAACTTTGTCTCTTTAATCAACTCGCTAAATTACAAATAATCATCGCTTAACTAGCTCGCATGTCAGACGTAACGAGTTGATTGTCATGCAAATGAGCGCGCAATTGTCAACTACAAGTGACTCAAACATGCATTTTACGTGACTTAAGGACGCGGCAATCTTTTTCTCGTCCGTCATTATTTGCTCAAGCATATTACTGTATTCTGAACGGGAGAAATCATTCAAAATGATGCGATCAGTGAGAATTAATTGAGTTTATCAGACCTGATTTTTTCGCATTACCCCATTATTCATTCCACTCTTTCTTTCGTTTTTATTCATATTTCGTTTTGGCTTTAATTTCCATTTTATTAAACCTTTACTCCATAGATACGCATTTTAATGCCTTCGCAAACAGAGCAGACACAGATCAGACGGTTCCTGTCAGCAGTCGGATCAGGACCTGCTCTGTTTGTTTATTCCCGTGTTTATTACATGATTATGAAAAAAACAACTTCTAATTAATATTCACGTGTTATTATTCCTTATATGAATATTCATCATGAATACTAATTAGTCAAATATTTAAAATGGCATATTAACACATGAAATGTTTGCCAAAACAGAAACTATAGAATCAGAACTATATCATATCAATAAGCAAATAGAGCAGACGCTGGGCCATCTGATATGGGTCTATTCTGTTTGCAAAGGCGCAGAGAAGCGTATTTATTGAGAAAAGGGTTTAACGATTGTATAGCTAATTTCACTCTTACGTATTATACTCTGAACGTTATTAACTAGTGTCGCTTATCAATTGTTAATTTTACTCTTCATTTCTTGGGTGATTGTATGATCACTTGATTGGTTGTGCGTTTGACTGTTTGCCTCATTCATTCATTTATTTCATTCATTCATTCATTCATTCATCCATTCATTCATTCATTCATCCATCTATCTATTCATTTATCCATTCATTCATTCATTCATTCATCATTCATTCATGCATTCACCTATCCATACATCCATACATCCATCTTCCCTTCCTTCCTTTCTTCCATTCATTCATTGACTCATTGATTGATTCATTGATTCGTTTATTCATTCATTCATTCATTCACCCACCCATTCATTCATTCATTCATTCACGCATTCGTATACACATTTGTTTCTTTCTTCTATTTATTGTCCATCTTCTTATTTTCAACATTCTTGCTTATTCTCTTTAAGTTGGATGGGGTTTAACGCATCAAAACACCTACAGCTATGACTTCCCGTACACAGAAAAATACCCTGAGATCTCGATGATTACAATCTCCCAAGTTACCCACAAATAAAACATATCTTAAACCGTTACCTAACGAACATTCATATACGAAACATGACACCAACAATATTAATTACATGTAGATGAATTTATGTACAGGCATGCGGATACGGGGATTTTGACCATGATACTAAAGTATAGAATCGGATCTGTATAATTCCATAAGCAAACGGAGCTTACCCTAATTAAACAACTCCTACAAGGACCGTCTGGTCTGGGTCTACTCTGTTTGCAAAGACGTTACAATGCGTATTTGTGGAATAGAGAGTTAACAGACACTTTTGGAAAATGTTTTCAGACAGGTTGCAGCTTAACTCTTTCCCTGATGAATATTCATATCAGAAATAATTATGTCATAAATATTAATAAGATTATTTTTTTTATAATGGCTTATGAACACATAACATTTTGGCTCGGGAAGAAGCTGTAGAATTAGATCTATATTACACCATAAGCAAACAGAGCAGACCCTGATCAGACGGCTCCTATAGGAACCGTCTGATCTGGGTCTACTCTGTTTGCAGATGCGTAAAAATGCGATTACATAAGCGAAAGGGATAACGCTGAACCTGAAGACTCAAAATACTTTTACTTTCGTTCCGCATTAGGCAACAACCTGTCGTTAAATCACTTACATTTATTTATAAAATTGTCCTCTGCATGGTTTTATAGATACGTCTTTTAACGCTGTTTAAACAGAATAGTCCCAGATCAAACGAGCCCTGCATGAGCTGCCTGAGCGGGATCTGGCCCGTTTGCTTGTAAGATTATAGAACATGTGATTCTCCAGTTTGTGCCATGGTAACATTTCTGTCGTTCACGGTACAGTATGTCACCTAATTAACCCATTACCTCATAGGCTATTTTAGATACCGTCTCTTTGAATAAATCTACCGAAAAGGAGCATTAACTAGAGAAATGGAACATTTTAGAATTTTGTAGTTTGAAACTATTGTGATAAATAGAGCATTTGCTCCTATAGGAGCAAATGCTCTATTTATCACAATGGTTTCACAAGGTGACTTTTACAGAGTCGTCAAAAGTCGTCAATATGAGGGAATGGGTTAATATTCATACAGTCAGTGTTTCTTATAGGAATGTTTATGGCATAAATACGCTGTTTCACGCAAGGCCCAGATCAGACGGTCCCTTTATTCTGATCAGGGTAAACTTTGTTCGCCAGTGAAATACTATTGATCTGACTCTACAGCTTATGATGAAGTAAAACAAATGTATATTGTGTTCATATACCGTTATGAAAATTCAGCTAATTAATATTCATGATGTCATTATTTCTTGAATAAATATTCATGATGGAAAGGGTTAAAGGGACAGGGGGTTGATTGAACTTAACATTTGTTTGCTCCGAACTGTTTGTGACATACATAAACAATAACAAAAAGCTGATTTTGTGATTTCGAGCTGAACCCTTGTTTATAATACTAACCCTTTCCCTCATATAAACGTGTTTTCACGCATTTGCAAACAGAGTAGACTCCTAGAGGAGCCGTCTGATCAGGGTCTGCTCTGTTTGCTAATAGACTCTGAATATCTGTTTCTTTGCTTTCTAAAATGCCCGTTACGCAACACATCCGTATTTCTTTATAACTATTTTGTTAATGAATATTCATAAGGTAATGAAATTTGGCCTAAATACAGAACAGGGAAAGGGTTAACACAGACATCACGCACGGGCAGGAAAAGGGCCCTTCAACCACTTTCCCATGAATTCGGTACATTATATGGTTACGTTAAATACGCTTGCTGGATTAACATCGCTTGTTTAGTGTACATACCATCAAGTAAATATTTTATCTTATTTGATGTGTGCTTAAGTTGAATACAATTTCTCGCTTGGTTTATTTAATGTTTACAACATGAAACACGAACCTGTATTAAACTGTGTGTGCAATGTTTATTTAACCTTTTATAGCATTTGATTGTCCCTGTAATACAATTTTCGTGAGCTTTAAACTTATTTAGTAATCTTACCTGGTTATTAGGCGTCAGCTCACGCTAATCCGGTTGGCTAAAATCCGTAAATGTCGCTGTTTATTTTATTTTTTATCTCATCCATAACCACTGAACAATGCTATTTCAAGTAAATACCACAATTAATACCTGACAGGGATAACGCACTTGTAATTTGTCAGGTCATCTTCCTTTCAATAATTAATTTTCACAGTAATATCCATATTATTACTTGCCCCTTTTCTAGTCTAAATCCGTTGCCACTTTGATGCTGATATTCTTCAATCTTCACGTTTTCTCTTAAAACAGATGTAATCTTCCACAACGGCGAGTATCCCAGCTCGGTTGATTGTTTTATCCCACTGTTCTGACTCCGATGCGGGAATGCGTAATCTCCAGTGAATCCTCCGCTATCCCTCTCAGATAGACCTGCACACTCGGTAATAAGAAAATAACCAACAATGCGCTCCGCTCCTAACACCTTTTCCCTCACTGATTAGGTCATTATAAATGCGGAGAAAATAGATACGCTCTTCTTCACAAATAATTAATATCAAAACTAATGGTCGCACAGGGTTGATCAATTTATCCTGGTGCACAGATATTGAGAATTCCTACCCAGACGAAACCAATGCCTTCTGTTGCAACTGTCCCGTCGGTCGGTGCCAGTCCAGGAATAGGACAAAATACGACAGTAAATATCCAATTTAATTTTCACCAGAGTTATTCTTCTTGTCCGAATTATAACACTTTCTGTGTCTTTAGTGTACCACTGTTACTCAAACAAATCTGAAAATGTAAAAGATTTGTGTAAATTGATGTCTAAGTAGAAACAGGAATATATGCAGCTATAGCTTACTAACATGTGTTGACAAAATTGTCATCTGCTGCTAAAGATGTTATCTGCTAGATGTGAACAATTTCCATTAAGTAAACTATGCTGCTTAACTGAACAAATCCGAAGCGCCATCTATATTAGACCTGCTGTCTTCAATTACTTTTAAAAAGATAACTACAGTGTCAAACAGTTTGGATCCTGATGACATACCGAGTTACTCGGGGTCTCATCTGGATCCAAACTGTTTGCGAATGTCATCACGGTTTCACATATGGCGGCGATAAAGTTTGACCGATATCATACTCTGATCTGGATCCAGCTAACTGAAACTAGTCAACTAATTTGGCATTAATTTGTGTAAAAGGATATCTAAACTCCAAACATTCTTATCTCAAATTTCGTTCAGATAGTCCACTGTGGTATTGAAAATGACATGGAACCATTCCAAAAAGCCATAATCGCTTCTCAGTCTGCGAAAGCTCTTATCGAAGGAAATAATTTACGAAAGAGGATTTAAAATCATAAACCTAAATTTAGCGGCAATTCAATCAGAGCTGTGGCGTATTAAATGTTGATGTACTCCCGTTAGCGCAAACACTAAATAATGATAAGATGGAATAAATAAACACAGATATTTACGATTGGAAAGATTAATTAAGAAGTTCGTAAACTATCTAATTAATTCGATAACATCGCATTTCTGCCGAGAGAATATCAAGAAATCCTCGCTCAATGTCCACTTTCTGTCCAAACAATGCTGCTGGTCTTGTTTTATTGTTATCTCTTTCTTTTCACACTCTTAGTAAGAGTTACACTATTATAATCCTACTCACGCTGAATAAAACACCAAAAATCCAATCCGTTGGGGCGTCAAATACAACGCAATAATACTGATAACCTCCCTATATAAAAACGTTATACTCCACAGCTTACGATATAAGTGAATTAATACGGGTAAAGCGCTGTTAAAGCAATGCCGCGGTAGCATACTATAGTGCGCGGTATTGAGTCACGTGACTTTCAAGGCTCCATTGAAGGATTACCGAGCTAAATGAAAGCGAGTCGCTGATTGGCTCTCGGCGCGCCGCTGCATAAAGCGCTATCAAGCAACCATATATTATTAAGATGCTATCAATAAATCGGTATACGGAGACAAAATGTAACTAAATATATTGTTTATCTGCGCCTTGTGTCATATACTATTGATGGGCTAGCAAGTAACGCTGATAAATGAACGTAACAGAAATTCTTCAGAGAGTTTAGAATTGATTTTCCTGACGAGTGACCAGATGCGATACTCATACTCTTCTATACTATATATTGAATATTCATCTAAAACTGATGACATTATGAATATTCATTAACCATTTCCCTCCTTTAAACACCTTTTCATGCATTTGCAAACAGAGTAGACCCAGATCAGACAGCTCCTATAGGAGCCGCCTGATCAGGGTTTGCTTTGTTTGCTTATGAAATAATAAAATCATCAGATTCTACAGTTTCAACTAATACCAAACATTCATGTGTACATACAGTAAAACCTCTCTTTAACGGCCACTAAATTACATCAAGTATTTTGTGGTAAAGGCTCCTATGGGAGCGTTATGTTTTAGTTTCACCTTGCTTTAAGCAGCCATCTGCCCTAAATACTAACTAATTATCACAATTTAGTGGCCGTTATAGAAAGGTTTTACTGTATACCATTATATAAATTACTATTCATATCGTACATGAATATGCAATAGGGAAACAGTTAACTGAATGTTTTAATGGTATATGTACACACGATTGTTTTGTATTGGTAGATGCTGCGTAATCAGGTCTGTTATAATTTCATACGCAAACAGAGCAGACCCTGACCAGTCTAATCTGTTTGCAAAGGCGTAAAAAGGCGTTTAATGACGGAAAGGGTTACATCTTTCCCTGCTGAATATTCATGTAAGAACTAATTACATCATGGATATTAATTAGTTTATTGCACATGGGCACATGACTTTTGACCATGGCAGAAGCTGTAGAATCTAGGTCCATGCTTATAAAACTTTTAGTTGAGTCTGAGTTCGTTCTCAAGTTTTTGATTGGTCAGATTTGAGCCTCTGGCTCAAATCTGACCAATCAAAAGCTTGAGAACTCAAATCTGACCAATCAAAAGCTTGAGAACGAAACTCAGACTCAACTAAAAGCTTTATAAGCATGGACCCAGATCTGTATTATTGCATACGCAAATAGTACAGAGATTGGTCAGATGGCTCCTACAGGAGTCGTCTGTTCTGGATCCACTCCGTAAATGCGTATTTATTGAGTAAATAGTTAAACAAATGCACAGAAAACAACCAGGGTAGGCAAATGGTCGGAATTTTGACAAATTGTCGGAAAGGCCAAACTTACATTCAGCTTCGAAGTTTTCAAATTAAACGCTAGCTCATAAAATCTGATAAATAAACATTGAAGAATATTTAAGGCCTCTGTCGACCAACACTTTAACCCTGTTCATTTATGAAATAATGATATCCGGAAAAATTATTAGTTCAATGTTTATAATGGCATATTAACCCTTACAACGCTGAATTTTCAAATGGACTCTTCCACAATTCAAATAGGTCAAGCGTATAGTGAATATTTAGGGATGTTTTCTAAAGAAAAGTGTAACATGACAAATAGTGCAGAATAGGAGCCCTCTCATCTGGGTCTACACTGTTTGCAAAGGACATTAGTGACTCGGGTCCCGCACTGTAAGGGTTAACGCATAGCATTTTAGCTGAGGCAGAAACTTTAGACAATGTATATTATACAATAAACAAACAGAGCGGATCCTGATTAAACGTCTCCTAATAGGAGCCGTCTGATCTGGGTCTACTCTGTTTGCAAAGGTGTTAATAGGCATTTATATGGATGAAAGGGTTAAAGTCAACCGAACTGCCGTAGGTTAAATGGAAGCAGTATCTACGAAAGTAAATAACTAGTTAATGTCGTTTAGGAGGTGTATAGACTCTAAGCACTTAACATACAAATACAACGTTATTTGCTAAACTTGTCAGCATGTTTAGATAAGAAATGGAGTACTTAATATAATACTAAGACACAAATGAAATACCAGCGAAATTAGGCAACAATTAGTCAATGGTTTATTGGAGGTGTGATCTATATCAACATGGTATACATGGTCAGTGCACTACGACATCATACTTGTTACAGTGAAGTAATGTGGGCAAATTGAATAGTTCGCCTATTCAAAAATAGCTCTGTTACGGCCACAAGTAATTGGTCAATCATTTTGTTGCATGGATCAACCGTTTTGCTTCCACGTAATGTCGTCCGTAAAATGTGTCTTCTGCTACAACTTTCTTTATTTTGATTTTATTCTATTTGCTGTTAAGAAACTTAATCAAAGCATCAAACAGTTGGGATTTTGATGACTTACCGATATACTCGATGTCTGATCTGGGTCCAAACAGTTTGCATGGGCAATGACAGAGTCGCGGCCGGTAGCGAAAGAGTTACGAGCCAGGCACAGGGTCTCAAGATGTGTGAAAACCACTTATGAAGATTTGAGCTTAACTTTATTGTCATCGAGTTATTAGGAGGCATTCTCTATGTAACGGTAGGTACCAGGGACTTTCGGCCAGTAGAGTAGTCTTTATACGTGTATATAATCAGAACTAGATGACGTAAATTGACCTACTTTTATTAGATCTCTGAAAGCAGCCAGAGGAGATTCCGAGAAAAAAATAACCGAATCGTAGCCGAATTGGAGCAGGAACAAATAACTCTTGGTTAAAATCTCAATTTCCGCGTCCAGTTTTAACTCTTTATTTGACAGGGGCGCATGTTGATGCCTTTGCTAACTGAGTAGACCCAGATCAGAGGTTCCTATAGGAGCTCTCTGATCAGGATCTACTCTGTTTGTTTATATTTTACAGTTTCTTCGCTGTTTGACATAGCGGTACAATAATTAGAATGATAAGTACAGTAAAACCCCTCTAAACTGGACGTTAAATTTGGTATAAATATCGTTCTTGGAGCCAGGTGGCAGCATCATGCAGGGTGAAAGTCATGCAGAAAGCTCCTCTAGGAGCTTTCTGCATGACTTTCACCCTGCATGAAGCAACCACCTGCCTAAAAGTATCTAAATTCTTCTCTATTAGAATTCCGGTTTAGAGGGGTTTTACTGTATTCATAAAGAGTGTGGCCACGCATGCTTATTTATCAGGAGATTCATTACCTCATATATGAAGTTCTTATATAACAGTCATTTGTAACATTTGTATTCTAGTGACTGTTATGAAATAATGAGCATTCTGCGTTTTGAGAACATCCATGGGGGGTTGTAAGTCAGAGACAACTAAAGTGATTCCAATAGACCGCCATTATAACTGTTATGTTTGTACCGTCATCTCCAAAAGAGCCAGTTACCCCTGAATTAACCTTTTACTTCATTTACTCCATAAATACGCTTCTCGGTGCCTAGATGCAATCAGTGTGTACCAGAAGACTCCTATAGGAACCGTCTGGTCAGGGTCTGCTCTGTTTACTCATATAATTATAATAGATATGAGTCTTTAGTTTCTGCATTACATTTGACCTACATTATGCTACCTGTCTTAACCATTCTCTTGCTGAATTTTAAAATATGTTTCTCTTTCTTTACCCATGTCCTGTTGTATAATTACATATAATCTTCACTGTCAACAAATATTTCGCTGTGCAGTCACAACTGTGGAGTGCACTGGTTGAACAATCAACTTCTAAATGGTGCATACCCTGATGAGACAGCTCCTGCAGGAGCTGTCTCACCAGGGTCTTCACTATTTACAGGTACATGTATATATATTGACGTGAACAGCAAGAGAAGGGTTAACCCTCTACTCCATAAATACGTATGTCTACGATTTTGCAAACAGCGTACGGTAAAACACCGTTAAAATGGAACTCTAGGTTGAGAAAAATTTAAATAAAGCAAAACAAGGTAACCCCAAGTTGTCTGTCTTTTTTGTTTATAAACACCATTATATCTCAACTCAAGCTTTGAAATGCTGTCAAATGACAGTTGTAATCAAAACTGAATACTGCGATATGATGAAAATTGGTTCAGTTCAAAATGTATTTTTCATTTTCTCTGTAAGTTCCATTCTTTACCAGTTATGAACTAAGGGCCATGAACGTGGATAAATAAAAGTAACCACGGACACCCCACCCCTTGTTTGATCAATCGGAATCCAACCGAAAATAATAGTCTTTGCCCCGCAGTAACTTACCATTGGCAAATATGTCACATTTCCCCCAATTCGTGACAGTTTCCTCCGAAACAATGATACATTGATTCGTCTTGCATGCAAAGCACAACAATAGAGTAGAAAATTAGCGTGCAATAGAAGAGATTTCACAACGGAAATCTCGATTGGACAACACGGGGTTATGTGAATGGCTGTAATGTGGCAGTGTGACTGATGACAGTGAATATGGCAATTATCGCCCTCTGACATCCCTATGTAATGTGTGTATGGCTGTCACAGTTGAACTTATCACTTGGTATAACAGCAGCAAATTTGCCTCATGTCTTGATACGGAAGCGAAATTACTACATAAATCAGACCCTCTCAATGCTTTTATGCATATGGAGAAACTCCATGTGTCGAACAGACTGAAAACATCGCTAATGTAAACTTTTAGTAAGGGCGAATTTAGAACTCTTTAAGAAGATGGCTGCTGAGCACAGAGGAGTTTTCTGTTCGATTTTCGCACCATATTAAGCAAGTGTTACAGATAAAGGTGCGTACCCAAATACTAAATCGTCATTTCTCTACCAAACCCTATAATGTGACCACTATTCTTGAAAATGTATGAATTTACGCATCTTATCTGGACCTCAGATATTAAGCGACCCCCTGTCTTAAATATCGATACAAACAGTTATATGAGTGTTTGGATCAGCGTGAATTTACTGTATAAATTGACTATGAATATACAGGAACGAAAACGTACAAACATGCAAAAGAGTTGTGTTTGTACGTGCGTATGTGCTTGCGTGCGTTTGGTTGTTTATGTTTTTCTGTTTGTGTCTGTGTGTCTGTCTATGTGTGTGCGTTTATACGTATGTGTCTGTATGTGTATTTGATGGTGGTGGTGGTGGTGGTGTATGTTAGTGCGAGTGTCTGTGTGTATTTTTGTGTTTCTGTGTGTTTGTGTTTCCTTGTTTGTGCGCGTGCGTGCGGGTATGCACGCGTACGTTTGGGGACGATTTTTCAAGTGTGTGATATAATTATTACTATGAGTGTACATACAGTTTGTAAAAACGCTGTGTAACGAGTGTAATTTTTACCACGTGTGTGATACATGAGGTCATCTCATATTGTTTGATTCATTCGGTTTCTTTCCATGTTGTGTGTTGTTTGCGATGCAGTTTGTAACCACGCTGTGCGTTGTATACGATTTGTAACCACGCTGTGTGTTACATGCGGTTTGTTACCGCGTTGTGCGATTTATGAGGTTAGGAACCATTTTGTGTGATATGGACAGTGTGTTATCCCGTTGTTTGAGGTACATGTAATTTGTAACCCCATTGTGTGATATATGCATTTTTATGACGTAGTACGATGCATGCAGTTTTTTTACTACGTTGTGTGATATAGGTGATTCATTGACGCGATGTTTGATGTATGTGGTATGTTACCACGTTGATTGACACACGCGGTATGCCATCACGTTTGCGTGATACATGTGGTTTTGTGATCACGTTGTGCATGATGCACGCGGTTTGTTATCACGTTGTTTGTGGCGCATGTGGTGTTTTACTACGTTGTACGTGATGTATGCGGTTTGTTACCACGTTGCGTATGATGCATGAGGTTGTGTTACCACGTTGTGTGTGATGCATGCGGTTTGTAAAACAGCTTTGTAACGAGTGCAATCGTTACCACGTGGTGTTATACATGAGGTCATACCATGTTGTTTGATTCACGCGGTGTCTTTCCATAGTATGCGATACTGTTTATAACCACGCTGTGTGTCGTATCCGGTTTTCGTAACCACGATGTGTGTTACATGCGGTCTGTTACTGCATTGCGCTACTATAGGGTTAGGAACCACGTTGTGTGATATGGATAGTTTGTTATCCCGTTGTTTTAGGTACATGTGATATGTTACCCCATTGTGTGATATATGCATTTTTATGACGTAGTACGATGCATGCAGTTTTTTTACTACGTTCTGTGATATAGGTGATTCATTGACGCGTTGTTTGATGTGTGTGGTATGTTACCACGTTGATTGACAAACGCGATATGCTATCAGGTTTTGTGATGAATGCGATTTGTTGCCATGCTGTTGATGCATACGATGTTTTACTACTTTGTGTGTGATGCATGTGGTTTTGTGATCACGGTGTGCATGATACACCACATTGTTACCACATTGTGGGTGGTGCATGTGGTTCTGATACCACTTTGTGCGTGTTCCATGCAGTTTGATACCACGTTGTGACATGTGTGCAGGTAGTTACCACGTTCTGTATGTCGAACTGCTGCTGCCGCTAAGTTGTACTGAGATGAGATGAGATTGAATGATATAATATACCGAAACGCTAAATCGATTGCATGTCAATGAGGCCAGTAGTGTCGTAATGTGTACAATGATACACAAATACCTCCTATGACTCTTGTTTTAAAGATACACTGGATAAAACTGTTACAAACCTTGAAATAGGTCACCAGACGGGTCGAGTTTTGAACCATTTTCTATTGATGAATTTGTAAAGGAGTTGCAAACCTTGAATACAAAAAAGGTCTGACCATTGGATCGTATCTCAAATGAACATATTATATGCATGTATATATATTATTGAGTTACTCTACACTGCTCTTCTAAGGCTGTATAGTTGTATACATGTACAAGTTTTCATATACTCCAAAGCATAAGAAAGGTAGTGTAATAATAACCCTGTACAAAGGCGGCAATAAGAGAAAGTACGACTCGAGTAGTTAGAGGGCAATGGCACTGTCTTCGGCCATACTGGAGCTATATGAGAAACTTTTACTTTCCCGTATAAAATCGGAAACTGGTTGTTGTTTTAGCTCGTTGCAATGTGATTTTCAGAAAACAATATGAGGTGTACCATGTCGTATTTTCTGTTGAAAAAATGTGTCTACTTTTACAGGGATAATAGTAATAAACTGCACGTCTGCTTTTTAGATGTTAAGACTGCCTTCGATAAGGTGTGACACAGTGGTCTGTTTTTCAAGTTACACAAGATGGGGATTATGTCATTTTCATGGAAGGCAATTGTGAATTTGCATGAAGATCTGGAGAGCTGTTTGATGTTGAAGGGGTTTAAGTCTGGTTTCTTTCCTATAGAGGTAGGGTCCAGGCAAGGCAAGCTCGCCGTTCCTGTATCTCTGCTTTATCGATTTGTTATTCGAAATTGTGTTGATTTGAACATTGGTTTTAAACTAAACGGTCTAGCTGTACCTACCGTTGTATCAGCTGATGACATGACTATTGGCGCTTACACAATCGGGCTTGGATAGAATGACTACTTTGACTACTTTGTGTTACGAGTATTCATGGAAATGGAGTTTCGAATACAATGCCAAAATGTGCAGTTATAGTGTGCAATGAGCCTAACAGTCAACATTTGAAGACCAGCAGACGATGATACATAGGCAATGAAGGTATCGATGAACGTGGCATATATACTCATCTTGGTATACCATTTAGAAGCTAGTCATGCTAGTGTTAAAGATGTAAAACGCTAAGTTAAGACACACCTTTATGGGAGTAGGAGGGTTTGGTTATCAGGAGCTGCACAATTACTGTTATATATGCGGCATTTTGGACAAGGGGTTGCTTAATGCAACATGGTGGTATTGCTGAAGACTCACGATGAAGGTTGTAGCTGTGACATCGTGCTGCATTGTGGGCTCGTCTGTCATTGATTTCTTAAATCGAGGGCTTGGTGCAAAACTACTGTAACTCCTTCACAAAGTGAAGGAGTTACAATAGTTTTGCACTAAGCCCTCGAAATGTTCTCAATATGAATATCTACACATGTGTGTACACCATATATCAAGGGTGATATGGATGGTAATTATGAATATTAAGATACCTGTTAAAATCATAATATATTGCTTTGCCTTTTATTGTATACACTTGTTTGTATTTAAATGTCTTGTTTGTAATGCTTAACTCTAAAATTGGAGGAAATAAAGATACAGAACTACGGCTTCT
>OY755239.1:975096-1027596 GCA_963576725.1 Azorinus chamasolen | reverse complement strand
TGTATTTATAGCACTGATTCCATTGAGAATTGATCCAGTTTTCTATTTGTCCTAAATGAACACGGCCTTTTGGTAGGCTGCCATCTCAGACAACCGGTATCCTTGACGATAATCTAGTTGGATAGAAACTTATTTTGTGTGGTAATCGAGCGCATAAAAAATAAATGAGACCAAATATAGGAACTGAAACAATATAGAAAAGAAATGGCACATTTATCCCGAAGGAAAGCGCAATAAAGTATTTCTACTGGATCAGAAATTAGTCACGTACATAACGATATGTCTCTGTCATTTTAATTACTGGAAAGTATGTAGACCAATATCTCTGTCATTCGAATTACTGTAAAAATATATACTACTATACTCATAAATAACAAAGATGTTTCAAAGATGTCCAGGAAGAAATATGTCTTAAATCTGATCCTTAAGCCTTAACCATTGACCTGAAATTATGAGTTTACGTAAACATTGGCTATTTTCCAACAATTGGAAGTGCAAGTACATGTAAATTAATATATACCGAGATGAAAAAATAACTGTGCACTTATGATTTTTTTTAACTTTATGTACTTAATCTCACCTTAAAAACATAAAAGAATTGTCTCAAAAGATTGATAATTAAATGAATTGATTAAATCTAAAAAAATATCTCAGTTTTTAATTCGCATGATGAAGTTTTGCTTCCCTAACCCATTACATCATAGGCTATTTTTAGATACAACCTCTTTGAATAAATCTACCGAAAAGGAACACTAGCTGGAGAAAAAAGAAAATTTAGAATTTTATAGTTTGAACCATTGTGATAAATAGAGCATTGCTCCTATGGGAGCAAATGCTCTATTTATCACAATGTTTCACAAAGTGACTTTTACAGAGTCGTCAAAAGTCGTCAATATAAGAGAATGGGTTAAAGGGAACGAATAGCAATTCGTAAAGTAACAAGCCATAAAAAAAGTTGTTTTGTGATATTCTCCTCTGATTGTGACTAGTAGCGACTGTGGCTAATGATTCTTGACCTCATAGACCTAAAGTAACGTCGAACGAGGCCAGTCGGGAAAGTATTCCATTCGTACCTAAGGGCTGCTGTCAAATCACGTATGTTATTGATTAGATGATTTTTGCGAACTCTCTATCCGAGCAGAGACCATAGGTACTCTATTGGGTTCATGTATGTCTGGGCTATATGCAGGCCAGGACAGCAAGCCGATGTCACGTTGGTTAGGAAAAAGCTCTCGCGCGTGCTGTGGTATGGCGTCTAGCATTATCATGCATGGGTATGCCTGGGTGTTGTGCTAGGAATGGTGCAACAAATGGGTACAAGACCTGAGTAAAGTATTCCCTGGCGTTAAGGTTGCCATCAATAAATGACAACAAGGTCAATCTTCTGATCACCCATTATGCCGGCCGCATTCAAGCACACAGTTATCATGAAAACGCTCACCTTTTATTCTGCAAATCCGCACCCTACCGTCTGCATAACTCACTCTGAACCCGCTCCCATCTGTAAATAGTACTGTGGAGCATAGAGCGAGCGTCCAATGGAGATGACGCCGTCCCCATTGAAGACGAAGATGACGATTCCGTCTGCTTAGTATCTAACCAAAGTAAGGTCGCCTTGGTATTTTTCGGATCGAGAACTGACCACAGTCTTCTATATGCATGCCATAAAGAATCTAACGGTTTTGTCTTGGCCTCGTTACTCTTGTCCTGCCAGATCACGGGCGATATTTGACATGACCCGTCTCATGATAACGAATCAGCAGATTATGGATCGCATTCCGGCGACAATTCATCTGTCGAGCAACAGCAGCAACGCTGACGCCAGACGTCAAAACTATAAGCGCTTTAATTTGCTGATTTTCAGTGAGCATAGAAATTCTGAATTTCATAAACATCCAAATGTACTGTGATGTTTTTATTGACAGACGTTAGCGATTACGGAATATAATAATCGAGGATAGGCAATGACTTGCACGGGTTGACTGTGCAATAAAATAAATAATAGCACTTGGCTAAAATTCGGAACACATGGTCGGTCATTCGTCAAAGTATTTAGCGCAGACATAGGCCAAGTGCTCATGTACTTTTTATGTAAAATTTCTTAACCTTAGGTTATAAGTTTATCAAGAACATTAAATCTGAAAAGTGCACTGTTAGTTTTGTCTCAGAGTATACACATATATATGTGGGTGTGTACAGTAAAACCTCTCTACAACGACCACTAAGTTGTGTTCATTAGTTGGTATTTTTGGCAGGTGGTTGCTTAATGCAAGGTGAAAGCAAAACAGAACGCTCCTATAGGAGCGTTCTGTTTTACTTTCACCTTGCTTAAGCATTCACCTGCCTTTAACACAAAATAGTTGATGTAATTTAGTGGTCGTTATAGAGAGATTTTACTGTATATATGTATGTGTGTATATACGTATAATATTGATAATAAAGCAAAATTCATCTGACGTTTATTATCTCTATTATCATAATTTCACACTCTGCTGAGATTCTATATGCATGTACTCGTATATCTTAGGTAGTCTCTGTGAATTATTTATACGAGAGTGCACATGGTATATCCAGGTATACCAGATTAAATATCATTCAGCATTAATAATTGTATCGAAAAGACTGTAGACCGGATTGTAGCGAGAGGGTTTATTATTATTTTTTCGAATCCCTTGCTATCCTTCAAAATATTTTAAACACTTTTCTATTGATTTGTGTATATTTCTTTTTTTCTCACATTATATCATGTACGAGATGTCTATGATTGCTTTAGCTTTTGAAGATAAAAAATGGTTTGCCTTATGCTGAGGCATCTTTCGAAATGTTACGATGAGACAGGCTGTCGCGCGTGGTAAGAAAACAACGAAATTATCGTGTCTCCCGCGCATTTTATTTATCGAGCCCCCGACAGTGTACGATGTACTGGCGATTATTGATTTATACTGCGTCATCTCATTTTAATTTATTCTTGCATTAATGTCCACGTCTGGTAGATTTTGCTGGACTATAGTTTTTATCGTATTAAGCTCATAAACCATGTTATAGTTTGACATGATGCTTCATGTAAACCGCAGTATATATTTATACATGTACTCGCATTAGTGCCAGGTGGCCTGATGTGTTTTCATTATAATGTATGTATATGTAATATGTAACGAGATGCTTTATGTATAAGTTACTAATAAACTATTTATCTATCTATCTATCTATCTATCTACTATTCATGGAAAAATATTATTGTCTTTTTAATTAAGGCATAACAATGTAAACTAAGGTCTCTGTCATTTTATTAACCGTAAAAAACGTAGACCAATATATTTGCCATATTAATTACCGTAACCAATGTAGACATTTTAATTTCTGCGAACGATATAGGACAACATCTCTGTTATTGTATTTACTGTGAAGAATGCAGACAGAATTTTCTGTCATTTTATTTACTAGTAACCCTTCGCTTGCTGAATTTTAAAATACATTTCTTCTTCCTTACCCATGCCCTGTTGTATAATTACATATATCTTCACTGTGTACAAGTATTTCACTGCGCAATCACTGCTGTGGAGTGCACTGGTTGCGCAATCAACTTGTAAATAGTGCAGACCCTGATGAGACAGCTCCTGCAGGAGCTGTCTCATCTGGGTCTGCACTATTTACAGGTAGGTATATTGACGTGATTAGCAAGCGAAGGGTTAACAATGTTGACTAAATCTGTCATTTTAATTACTGCGAACAATCGATATTTCTGTAATTTAAAGAATCTTAATTACTGTAAGCAAATCAGACCAAGAGCATTTGTCGTTTAGGCGCTCACTTTTGATTTGCAATGTGATTCTAGTGCTCACTTTAGGTTTGCAATGTAGTTTTAGTGCCCACCTTTTATTTGCAATGTAGATTTAGTGCTCACTTTTTATTTGCGATTTTCTTCTAGTGCTCACTTTTGATTTGCAATGTGGGTCTAGTGCTCACTTTAGGTTTGCAATGTAGTTTTAGTGCTCACTTTTTATTTGCAATGTAGATTTAGTGCTCACTTTTTATTTGCGATGTTGTTCTAGTGCTCACTTTTTATTTGCAATGTGGGTTTAGTGCTCACTTTGGATTTCGAATGTGGTTCTAGTGTTCACTGTGGATTTGCAATGCATTTCTAGTGCTTACTTTGGATTTCGAATGTGGTTCTAGTGTTCACTGTGGATTTGCAATGCATTTCTAGTGCTCACTTTGGATTTCGAATGTGGTTCTAGTGTTCACTGTGGATTTGCAATGCATTTCTAGTACTCACTTTGGATTTCGAATGTGGTTCTAGTGTTCACTGTGGATTTGCAATGCATTTCTAGTACTCACTTTGGATTTCCAATGCATTTCTAGTGCTTACTTTGGATTTGCAATGTATTTCTAGTGCTCATTTTGGATTTCCAATGTAGTTCCAGCGTTCACTTTGGTTTTGCAATGTAGTTCCAGCGTTCACTTTGGTTTTGCAATGTAGTTCCAGTGTTCACTTTGGTTTTGCAATGTAGTTCCAGTGTTCACTTTGGTTTTGCATGTAGTTCCAGTGTTCACTTTGGTTTTGCATGTAGTTCCAGTGTTCACTTTGGTTTTGCAATGTAGTTCCAGTGTTCACTTTGGTTTTTCAATTTAGTTCTAGTGTGAATGATAGTGACGCATATCTACACACAGATCAGACAGCTCCTATTATATGGTTGACACCCTTGCCTTCATACAAACCATTTTTCACGCCTTTGCAAGCAGATTATACCAAGATTAGGTAGCGCATGTAGGAGCAATATGACCAGGGTCTGCTTTGTTTGCTAATGGAATCATACTAGACCTGATTCTACAGTTTTTGTGAATGCCAGTAATGCATATACAGTAAAACCACTCTAATGCGACTACTTAACAAATTAACATGGCTGTGTTTATAAGCAGTTGGTTGCTTAATGCAGGACGAAAGTTATGCAGAAAGCTCCTATATGAGCTTTCTGCATAACTTTCGTACTGAATTAAGCTACCACCTGCCTTTGCCACTGTGAATTATGCCCATTTTTGCTGGTCGTATTAGAGGGGTTTTACTGTATACATAATTATACAATTATAATTCAACTAATAAATACTAATTGTGTCATTATTTATTGCATGATGTTCAATAGGGAAGTGGATAACGTGTACGACCATGGTCAGATATTACGTTTAACCTCTGGCAAGCTATGGATAAGTGTGATAAACTGTCCGAACTGAATCCAGATAATTAACCTTAGCCTGTTTTGTAAATTTTCGCCATCGGTTTTCAAATTTTATTTATTTGCATTACTTTCCAAATACAGTAAAACCCTTCTAAACTGGAATTCTAGTAGAGAAGAATTTAGATACTTTAGACCGGTGGCTGCTTAATGCAGGGCGAAATTCATGCAGAAAGCTCCAAAATGAGCTTTCCGTATAAGTTTCACCCTGCATTAACCTGCCACCTGTCTCCAAGACAGATATTTATACCAATTTAAAAGTCCGGTTTAAAGTGTTCTTACTGTACACAACTAGACTAGTTTGAATCCTGATGAGACGCAGAGCTACCCAAACTCTTGGCATATGCATTCATCCATCAGCATGCTGCAGGGTTAATAATAAAGTCGTATGCCACTCAGAATATGTTATTTTGGTAATGGGTGATAAAGCGAGAAAAAACGTTGACAGTGAGTTAGACACTGGACATTAGACATTCAATGCACAACAGTGGGTTAAACATACAGAAGTACATTCGCTCAACAAATGTCTGACACGAATGCACTGTAGTGCGTTAGACAAAGTGAAATGCATTCTTCCCTCAACAAAGATCTTGGACGAATACACTGCAGCGGGTTAGACATTCAGAAGTACATCCGCTCAACAAAGGTCTGGGATGAATTCACTGCTGTGGGTTAGACATTCAGAAGTACATCCGCTCAACCAAGCACTGCTGTGGGTTAGATATTCAGAAGTACATCCGCTCAACAAAGGTCTGGGGTGAATGCACTGCTGTGGGTTAGACATTCCGAAGGACATTCGCTCAACAAATGAATGGGACGAATCCACTACTGTGGGTTAAACAATCAGGGTCCATGCTTATAAAACTTTTAGTTGAGTCTGAGTCGTTCTCAAGTTTTTGATTGGTCCGATTTGGGCCTTTGGCTCAAATCTGACCGATCCAAAGCTTTGGAACTCAAATCTGACCAATCAAACGCTTGCGAACGAACTCTGACTCAACTAAAAAGCTTTATAAGCATGGACCCAGAAATGCATTCGATCAACAAATGTCAGAGACAAATGCATTGCTATGGGTTAGACATTCAGACATGCATTCGTTAAACAAATGTCTGGAACCAATGCAATGCAGTGGGCTGACATTCAGAATTTCATTCGCTCAACATAGATTTGAGACGAATACACTGCTGTGGGTTAGACACATACCTCCCATGGAATCCACTGCTTTGGCTGTTGATGTCTGGGCCCCAAACCTCGCTGATACCGGCATCGTGATCCAAAATGAGTAACCTGGTAAAAGGCAAATGGGCCCGTGCTTCCATGGCGATTTTCATTAGATGTAGCCGGGGCTACGGAGTTTCGTTTCTCCAAAGTGATTTTCGTGGGCTACAGCCACACAATGGGCCGTGCTCCTGTGACGTGTTCGCTGAATGCTCCGGTGCGACTGTTTTATGTGCTTCCACATGGATTTCCACGGTCTGTATGTGGGGCCGCGGAGTCGCGTACTTCCACGGCGATATCCACAGTCTGCATTGGCTCCAGCTAATGCACGTCTGAATTTCTAATCCACTACTTTACATAAACCCCAAACATGCCTTGAGAAAACGCACTTTTGAATGTCTAAAATGCAGTGAATTGGCCCTAGACCTTCGTTGAGCGAATGCACTTCTAAATGTCTAACACCTGCTGTGCATTCGGCTGAGCGTTTCCTATACTGGGATATATCAAAGTCTATAATCTGTATTTGTCTTGGCGGAAACATAACACCTTAATAGTGTTTTAACTCCTTGAACAGGGTGTTTTTGTATTTGTTCTTATTTTCTGCAGCTCTAATTAAAGTATTGTTATTGTATGTGTCTGGCAGATTATCCTTTGGTCGTACCCAGAGTAATGCTCAAAACAATACGGGAAATAGATGACCCTATCCACTTTGAGATTGCGTTGTTACAGTAAAGTATATGATCACTCAAATGAAGTCTAATGCTATAGTTCTAAAACAGGTGGTAAATTGAAAGCTCCCATAATGGCTCATTGCATTACTTTTGCCCTGCATCAACCATCCACCAGCTTTTACAGACTAATTCATTAATAACTTATGTGGTCCCATTAATGAGGCTCTATTGTATAATTACTATTATTATGCCGCGGCCTCGCAAAACCTGGTCCCGAGGTTACAAAACGTTCTGCTCGAGTCTGAAACCCTTCTCAAGTACCTGATTGGTCAAATTCTGAGCTTGCTTAGAATCTGACTAATCAGATATTTAAAATGATCACAGACTCAGATATTTTATATTGGACCAAGGCGTGTCTATCCATGAATGTACGAGTTAAAATATAGTTAGAATATATGTCAGCAACATTCAACTAAACTTACCTTTGAATAATACTTTGCTGTAACTGTCTGTCATGCTGGTACCACATGACTCAGAATCACGCCTCTCGAGTCAAAAATATGATGAACATCAGTTTTCTTGCTGAGCGGTTCACTAAGGCTTTTACTGGTGACGGTGAATCTGGATGTTTCCACATACACGAGTCTTGTATTTTCTGGGTCGTATACACTAATCCAGGTTTCATCGGCTGTAATTATTGAGTTCATGAAACGGTGGCCATGGTTACGATACCGTTTAAGAAATGACTTTGCGGCTTCTACTCTCAGATGTTTCTGTTCAATTTTAAAATTCTGGGTATCCAGCGAGCACAAACCTTAGACATACCGAGCTCTCTTGTAATAAACGAATGAACCGTAGATGTGCTAAGCCCAACCTTTAAGCCTATATCTCTTATTGTAAGCCTTCTATCACTCTGCAGCAAATCCCTTATTTCGTCGGCTTTTCCTGACGTCGTGCTAGGACGTCCAGATCTTGGGCGGTCAGTAACATCATGTGGAGGATCGTTTTTGAATATGTTGAACCACCCATATACGCTGGTTTTCTTCAATGAACTTGTACCGTAGGTGTCCGTAATCATAGAGAGCGTCTCAGATTTTGTTTTTCCCATTAAAACACAAAACTTTATGGAATACCGTTGTTCAAGTGCCATTTTTACGGCCACTGTTCTATATGTCCGGATACCGTTTTACTAACAATTCGTAAGTATTTGCGTAAGTTTCTGCGTAACTTTACGCTAACGCTCAGATTTACGATTTTCGTAAACCCGTTTTACTAAACTTGCGTAACTTGCGAAATTTGCGTACGTAAGAATAGTGCGTAACTCTTCAAATGGAGGTAGTATTTTCATGACGCGAGCACCTGTCATCGGTATCGTATGTAAACAATCGTATCCTATATGCATATCGTTCACAATGGAAAACTGCAAGGAACCGAGAAAATGATATTGGTCGACTGAGCAGTTTGCGGAGTTAAGGGCAGCATATCGAGGGTAGGCTGTCAATATGTTTAACAGCAAAGGAGAATGATTCAACTTGCTTGGAGACAACGATCGAGCAGGTAAAGTTTGAAAAAAAGATTACTTTTGTTTACGATCGTTGATAATTTAAATGCGAACAACATTTACCGCTTTAAAAAATCAGAGTATCTGACCGAATGGGGACTCTTTTTTAAATAAATCCTGGTTCAAAGCAGACTGCACTTTAGCAATGTGAAACCCTGATTACAAAAAGACCGTCTCATGCACTCATAAACAATCCGAAACCAACTGCTATATTTTTCTGTCACACAGTTCTTATAATGTTGGAATTTCATGAAGTGTGCATTATTGAAGGAATTGTAATTAAATAATCAAGACAACGATTGCTCAAAATTGATATGTATATAATATCTTTTATTTGTAAACAGTAGCAGTAAGCTGAACTTTATACATTTGTTCAGATAATTATTAAATTTCAACATTGTAACATTCTAGTAAATAACACTGAGACCTGTATAAAACACATCTTCATTGTAGATGTTAGAGGTGATTGGTGAGGCAGCAGTGGCCGATTTGAGAGGTTGTGACCGGCAATGGTAAGTTCCCAAATATATTCTCAACCACTGAACTAATAGCAATTATTTTTCTTACTTTGACAAACAGATTAGACCCATATCAGACAGTTAACACATAGGTAGTCTAATATAGGTCTGATATGTTTGAATTATTTAAACTCTTACATTTTACTAATGTGTTTAGTTAAAATAAACTGCCTAAGTAACAAATCAGTAAATAGCATACAACACTTTGTGGTGTTGTGGGGTATTTCATAATAATTTCTCAGTTATCCCTTTCCCTGTTCTATGTTTATTCCAAATTTCAATACCTACTGAATATTCATTAACAAAATAGTTATAAAGAAATATGGAAGGTGCTACATTGTAGACATTTTAGAAGGCAAAGAAACTGATCTATCAAATTCTATTAGCAAACAGTTACAGAGCAGAATAGAGGAGTCGTCTGATCTGGGTCTACTCTGTTTGCAAATGCGTGAAAAACGTTTATATAAAGGAAAGGGTTAAAGAGTTAATCTTTAAAGTGCAGGAAATCAGTACTGTATATAAGGATGTGCAAACAGTGTAGATCCATATCAGATGATACCTGGGGAAGCCCTCTGGTCGGAGTTTGTAATGTTTTCTTTGTTTAATTAGTATACAAGGTGGGGACCAGTTTTGATTATTCAGCAGGTTAAGGATAGTCCATACCTATCATGTCAATTTATATTTCTCTTTTCATTTTATTTTACAGGTGACAGCTAACTACAGATTAACCATTTCCTTCATGTAAACACCTTTTCACACATTTGCAAACATAGTAGGAGACATCTCATGACCTGGTCATGGTCTGCTCTGTTTGCTTCTGGAATTTTATAGATCTCATAATCATCTGTTGCTTTAGTTTCTAAAATGGTCATTCAACCTTCCATATTTCACTATAACTATTTTTCTCATGAATATTCTGTTGGTATTTAATATTGGAATAAATATAGTACAAGTTAATATTAAGTGTTGCATTATAACATCAGATTTGTACTTGTAAATAGTGTTTTGTGATGAAATCATTTCTATTATTTCAGATGACAGCCAATCTGTTCTTCCATTGTTGAAGAGACAATACAATCAGTTGGAGGCAATCTTTAAACACAGTCAATCCAAACGGACCAATTAAATTTAGGGAGCTTGTTTTCAGTAAACATTGAAAGAAGTGATCAATGAACCTTTGGTGCAAAATCATATCCTGTCCTTGAAATGCTTTTATAGTGATGAAATAACTAATAATCAGACAATATCTATAAGGACAGTAGGACAGTAGTCATTTCTAGTTCTTAATATTGTGCAATTAATAGTTCTTAATATTGTGCAATTAATGTATCACAAATCATGACAGCACCGCCATCATGTAAATCTTCAAACTGTTCATCATTGTCATTGTTTTCCTCCACATTGTCATTTATCTCAAAAGTCATCCCATCTCCAATGCACAGATTGTGCAATTTGGCACAAACAGCAAACAATTCTGCTGCTTTTCTGGTGTAACTTGAAGGAAGCCTCTGGTGTTATGCAAACATCTGAAAATGAAACGAATGAAGTATGTTTGAAATCTCAGTCTTGGAGACAGGATGGAGCTTAATGCAATGTTAAAGTAATACAGAAAGCTCCTCTAGGAGTTTTCTGGATAACTTTCACCCTGCATTAAGCAGTCAACTAAATTCTCTACTAGAATCCCGCTTATACAGGTTTTACTGTATTTCAAAGGAGTTTGACATGTTGTATGGGCAGGTAATTACTACCTGTCAGAGTTCATCAAGTCACATGAAAAGACTTTTGATGAACTCTGAAGAACTACTTACTTACTGTTTCATCAACATGTATATAACATTAAATCTTATGAATAAATAAGTGTAGACCCATATCATGAAAAGAATGAACTCTGAAGAAATACCTACTTTCTGGTTTCCCAAACATGTATATAACAGTAACTCCCATGTAATTTGTCAATTAATTTTCAAGGGACATCATAAATTAATTTTTATTGTTATATAGAACAACAAATACATGTATTGCAAAATTTGGCTAACAGTATGTAACGCTTTAATCACAAGATACACATGCAATGTAATTTGCAATCAGTGTAGACCCAGATGTATGCAGTTTGGGAATTAGTAAAAAGTGTAGATTTTGATCTATTAGAATTTCATTTATAGCAAACAGAGCAAACCCTCTGCATGAGCAATACTATCTGGGTCTATTCTGTTTGCAAATACATGAATAGGCATGTGAATGAAGAAAAGGGTTGATACATGGATTTTACAGTATATTCAGTGTTGTTTTGAGGTTCATTCTTATTACATTTGGTGTCATCAGGTATGGGCTAAAATTACAATGTCTCAAAAGTATGTCCTTCCATCTATAAATCAGTGTTATTCCACCTTACAACAGGATCATTCTATTTTCCAAATGGCATATAGGGGCTACAATGTCTGAAAAGTTTGTCATTCCAGCTGTAATTAGTGTCATTCCACCTTAAAATTGACATTATAGGTTCTAAAATATGTCATTCCACCTATTATCAGTGTCATTCCACCTGACAACAGTGGCATTCCCTTTCCTAAAGGGTGTATATGGTATATAATATCTCAAAAGTATGTCAATCCACCTTAAAATGTCATTCCATTGCCCAATGGGGCATAATTATAGGGGGTATTGGGGCTACAATGTCTCAAAAGCATGTCATTCCATCTATAATCAGTGTCATTCCACCTTACAAAGTCATTCCATTTCCCAAAGGGCATAATTATAGGGACTAAAATGTCTCATGTATACCATTCCACCTATAACCTGTGTCATTCCAACTTATAACAGAGTAATTCCATTGTCCAAGGGGGTATAGGGGCTACAATGTCTCAAAAGCATGTCATTCCACCTTACTAAGTCATTCCATTTCCCAAAGGGCATAATTATAGGGACTACAATGTCTCAAATGTATGCCATTCCACCTATAATATGTGTCATTCCACTTTATAACAGAGTCATTCCATTGACCAAGGGGGTATAGGGGCTACAATGTCTCAAAAGCATGTCATTCATTCTTACAAAGTCATTCAATTTCACAAAGGGCATAATTATAAGGACTACAATGTCTCAAATGTATGCCATTCCACCTATAATATGTGTCATTCCACTTTATAATAGAGTCATTCCATTGTCCAAGGGGGTATAGGGGCTACAATGTCTCAAAAGTATGTCATTCTACCTATAATCTGTGTCATTCTACCTTACAACAGTGTCATTACATTTCCAAAATGGTACATATGGGCTACAATGTCTGAAAAGTATGTCATTCCAGCTGTAATCAGTGTCATACCACCTTACAAAAGTGTCATTCCATTTCCAAAATGGCATACAGGGGATGTAATGTCTCAAAAGTATGTCATTCGAGCTGTAATTTGTGTCACTCCACCTTAAAATTGTGGGTATTTACTCCTTGATTTTTTGCAGCATTGGGTATTTGCAATTTTTATTGGGTATTGGCAATTTCTTGATTTTTTACATAATTGGGTATTTGCAATTTTTAATGGGTATTGGCAATTTTCGTAATTGGGTATTATTCATATTCTCATTAGGCATTCTAATTCTTTTTTGCTTTTTGCTATATTTATTTGCCTTGTGTTACTCATTTGTTTGAAAAAAAAATTGCTTTTTCCACAATTTTAATTAGGTAAATACCCCAATACTCCCCTTATCTGTAACCCTGAATTCTATGTTCTAAAATATGTCATTCCACCTATGAGCAGTGTCATTCCACCTGACAACAGTGTCATTTTATTTCCTAAAGGGTGTACAGGGTATATACTGTCTCAAAAGTATGTCATTCCACCTATAATCTGTGTCATTCAACCTTAAAACATTATCATGCCATTTCCTAAAGGGCATATAGGGTATATTAAATTGTCATTCTGTGTCATAAAGTATTGTTGTTGTTTTTTGGATATGATGACTTTCATTGTTTTGGTTGTATAGGGGGTGGAGGGGTGGGGTGGTGGGGTTATGGGGGGGGGGGGGTATGTAACACGTGCCAAAAACCTGTAATTCCACCTTTAACAAACCGAATGACAAGGGACCATTTATTCTAGAAAAAATATTACCTGCCATTCGTCATTCCATTTTCATTCCCCTCTTCGACACACCCTGCGGAAGTCCTCCTTCACTATATAGAGTTCTGATTTTGAAAGGAATTGCAATGTGATCAGCAGCTACAAATAAGCAAAACAGATGATGACAGCAGAACTAATTATTCTTACCGTGGATCCTATTTCATTTCTCCAAAGCTGAAAATATACTACTAGCTGCATTCACCACTTTTACATAATTTGTAAGTGCTACTTAATTATAAATAACAAAGAGCCACAAACAAATAAATATATCAGTGGGTTTTTGATGGGTGGGATAGTTGATTCAGATAGGCATGCTACATTTCCAAATCCATTATCCATATTCCTAGATCGACAAACATATATCTAAATCCAATCGTCTTGATGTGTGTGTTACTACTGAACATCGAAATCCATTGGTTACAGTACAGTTAAATGATTTTACACACCTAACAAACACGTTTGATTAATAAATAAATGTTAACTTATGAAGGCCAAGGTCGAAGAGAAGGGGAATAACCAAGTTAAGCACAGTTGGCTATCTGTACGTATACACGTGAAAAATACAATGATAATATAATAATAATTCGGCAAAGTAAAGAATAAATAAAACAAATAAACAAACCTTGGTCAGTCATGAAAGTGCGTGGTTTCTATGGGTTTTGGGCTCTACTACTTCTGCAATAAGCCCGTAAACTTGATTCAATATGTTCAGAAGATAGTCGGCAGTAGGCCTACTTACCGACTATCACTTTCTCGTCGAGATCATTCAGTAATTGCGGTTTTCTTCAAAAATTCTCGGAGCACACTGACGAGGCGACAGAAAGGCTGCCATATTTACGCACGACTTGCGCAAGGTTTTTCTGTTCGTAAAGTTACGCAAGAACTTGCGCTTGAGCGTAGCTACGCAAATGTTAGTAAAACGCGATTTTCGTAACTTACGTCAAAATTCCTTCGTTCGTAGACTTACGCTAGCGTAAGTTCGTTAGTAAAACGGTACCCCGTTGTTTACGACAATGACGTCAGATTTCAGCCCGTGACGCTGCGTAGTTTTGGCAAAAGGGCGCGGAAGCGTCACATAGAATTTGAACTGATTTTGACGTTGAGAATGTCTTTTTTGCTCTCTAAAGACACCTATACATTTAGCAGTTTTCTAAATTTGCCCCGCTCAACGTACCCGACGTTGCCATAGTGACTGTGGATTATGCATCAAATAATTTGTTATCATTATTTCTTTTGGATTATGTGCATGGAATATCAATTTGTATAATAATATTCGCATTAATAAATAAGTTATGAACCTTTTCCGGATACTTTTCGAACAACCCTCGTACATGCATGTATTCTACCAGTATATTGTCAATTATTTAATAGTCTTTCTTCCTTTTTGTTTGAGGTTCTTCTCACATTTCTTACCTTTGCCTTTACGTTTTGCTCTTGAAAATGTCATACCTTTAAATGAATGGAACTTGAAATAGTCGGTAATGCATCAATGTAATTCATGAACTAATGTACATCCTTTATCCGGTAACCCCCTATCCGCGACCTGCCTCGCACATGGAAACAGTTTGGATCCAGATGAGACACCGAGTAATAAACTGTTTGACACTTGGTCAGTAAATTCTCAAAAGGTGAACCGAATCGGAAATGGGCAAAGTTGCACCAAGCCTAAATTGTACAAAAATGTAATTTGGATAGACATTTGTTTGAAAACGGGATAAGAATTAATATTCTTTTAACTTGAAATTTGCTAGGGATACACAGCTGAACGACACAACTCGATATTAATCTATTTAATTATGCTAACTCAATACTAGTACTTCAATGCAGACCAACAACTCTGCTTTTAGAGCCCAACTTAGGAAACAAACAACAATATACACACATAATTAACTTTGCTACTTTTGCTAGTGGGTTTGTTGGTTGATAAGCGCCGTATTTTGCCATCTTGTTCTAATAGTGTTTCTCGATTCTTTAACATACTCAGTGAAGTGAAAGTATTGACACAATTGGGATTTTAACTCATGCCCAGTAACATCATTCTTTAACCGGTATAACCAGTCGCACTTGAACACTATTTTCTACAATTCAGTGACCAAACACTGCACATTATTCCATGAACTCAATTTAACATTGAAGTCAAGCGTCTACAGGGAATAGTAACATATACAGAAATACAAATACATGTAAGTAATGATACACAAAAATATGAAAGTGTCGCCATACATGTACTGGAATTCTAACACCCCTTTCATAAACGCTGTTCCGTGCCTATGGAAACAGTAGAACCGGATCAGATTGTAGAAACCGTCTGATCAGGGTCTGCTCTGTTCGCTAATGAATTCTTGCTAGATCTGACGCTACGATTTCTATCAATACCAAACATCCTGTGTACATAATTATATCATTACATAAAAATCAGCTAATAAACATTCATCATTTAATTCTTTCTTACATGACTATTCAACTTTCATCTCGAACGTTCCAAACATTTCTTAAACACAAGTGTCATCTGTCGACAGTAGTGTGAGGAAATCAAATGTGACGGACGGACGGACGGACGGACAGACAGTCGGACATACGGACGGACTGACGATGGAGAAACGACCCCGGGTGACACCCTGCTGAAACCGACACCATAACATGATATGCCCGTGTAGATATATAAATTTGTTTTAAATAGTCTTGTTGATAAAAGGAAAAGTTAGATATACATCTTAGACAATTACAGTAAACCCCTCTAAACCGGAATTAAATATATGTTAGGCAGATGGCTGCTTCATGCCGAGTGAAACTCGTGCTAAAAGTCACTAAAGGCGCTTTCTACAAGACTTTCATCATGCATTCAGTTACCACCTGTCTTGCAGACAGATATTTATACACATTTGAAAATCCAGTTTAGAGTGGTTTTACTGTAAATGCTTACAGGAATATTCAAAATCATATGCCACTATTCATAGTACTGTGATATTAAGGGTCTTTTGACCAAATACGCGGACGTTTTAGAATAATGTGGGATATATTGACAATCAAATATTGATTACTTGGGGTGTTTGAAAAATGACTTTTTGATTTGGGACGTTGTAACATGTAAACTTGTCTGTTTTATTTGCACTGACCCAGATTTACGCACGAATCATCGCGTGAATTCACACATGACATAGACAGAAACCTTTGCCAGGGATAGAAATGAATTAAAGGCTCGAATCTTATGCTTAGCACAACAAGGAGACCAAGTAGGTCTACAAATATAATTATAAATTGATAATGTTATAATAATGTTACTGAATCTACTAAAAAGCGACATTTGGACATTTACAAATAGGGTGAACTAAGAGCAGCAACACTTCGGAAAGTTGTATAAACTGTTTGTGAGCCACCTGTACCTACGAAGACCATGCAATGTTTGGGACCCAGCTGTACGTTAGTAGACCATGCAATGTTTGTGATCCACCTGTTCATACGAAGACCATGTTATGCGTGTGACCCACCTGTACCTATGTAGACCATGCAATGTTTGTGAGCCACCTGTAACTATGTAGATCATGAAATATGTGTGAGCCACCTGTACTTACGTAGACCATGCAATGTTTGTGAGTCACCTGTAGCTATGTAGACCATGCAATGTTTGTGAGCCACCTGTACATAATATGTATACCGTGCAATGTTTGTGACCAGCTGTACCTACGTATACCATGCAATGTTTGTGACCCAGTTGTACCTATATAGACCATGCTATGTTTGTGATCTACCTGTACCTATGTATACCATGCAATGTTTGTGACCCAGCTGTACCTATGTAGACCATTCAATGTTCGTGAACTACATGTACCTATGTAGACCATACAATTTTTGTGACCCACCTGTACCTACGTAGACCATGCAATGGTCGTGACCCACCTGTACCTATGTTTGCTGTTAAATACACTAGAACCTCTCCAAAGCGACCACTTGATAAACAGTTTCAGTTTTATTTCAAATTTCTGCAAAGTATCGCTTTAAGTAAGAAGCATTAACATCTAAATATAGCATACAGTAATACAGTCACACAGTCACAATGAAGAAAAACATGTTTCATGTATGGATAAACAAATATGGATATCTTTAAAAACATGTAATTGCTAAATGCTAGACGAAAGTAATGCGGAACACTAATATAGTAGCTTTCTGCATGTATGCCGTCCGCAGTAAGCTACCACCTGCTCGTACAACAACGAATCAAACCTCTTTTAGGTGTTCGCATTAAAGCGTTTTTACTGTATATTGTCGACTTATCGACTGTGTTTCAAAACTTACAATAGAACCTGTCTTAAGCAACCATCTAAAATAGGTCTGGTTATGGGTCTGTAAGACAGGTGGTTGATTAATGCAGGTTAAAGGTAAAGCAGAAATATCCTATAGGGCCTTTCTGGTTTATTTTTTCCCTGCATTAATTAAGCACCCCCCTGCGTTTTAAGACCCCTATGTTAAATAAATTAAGGCAGGTTCTACCGTAAGTGCAGAGGCAGAGGTTATACGTTTCCGTACAACTGGGCTCATTATTATGCTCCCCACTACGACTGTGTGTGAAATACCCCATTATTTATATGTGTATCCGTACTGTCCAATATGTCTCAACTCCTCTGTCTGATGCCCATTTTGTTAAATATAGTGCCAAAACAATCCACGATATTTTAATGTATAGACTACAACCGTTGTATAAATAATCCTGTGATGATGTACATGTATATAATGTACATGTTTATTTTAAAACGTTTGAGCATGCTGATGGAAATTTAATTGTTTATAGTATTTTATAAGCATACGCTTTTAACCGTATGTTAAAATGCATGATTTTAAGTTTGTAATTAGTTGTCACATATTAAGTTTTACACTGTCTCTCATAGCTCATATTTGAGTGGTTCTATACATTTTACTTACTCATGCTTGTATATTATATCATGTATAGAAGTGAGACATAAATACAATATGTTTGTCTTACCCTGGTTTACCACAATTGTAATTAAGTGACAGTGGGCGAAGAACATCCCGTTAACACCTAGCAACTAGTACAAGGCAACATATATGTGGGATTTTCTCACTATTCCGTGTGTCATTGGCCATACTGCTATATGGGTTTTGAGAGTAATAAATGCATTTTTCCTAAAAACGTCCCACGCTGACATTCATCAACCTTTTCTCTCAAGAACAGCCATCTAATAAATAATGACACTATACATATTTAGTTGCTAAAGTTTTATAATAGTATATCAACACAACATTTTTGTTTTGTCACGGTAGAAACTGTAGAATCAGATCTTTAATATTTCATAAGCAAAACAGAGCAGAACCTGATCACACAGGAGCCGTCTGATCTGGGTCTACGCTGTTTTCAAAGGCACAAAAAGGTGTTCCTATCGAGAAAAGGGGTAATTGCATGCTAAATATGCATGATTTATTCAAACTTTCATTTTCTCACTGAAAACAACTGATTTGTCAAACATTGAGCAACTGGCTAACGGAAACATGGGGCCGGATTTTCAACTTTTCCGAAACAAGTTTTTTCTTTACTCTCTGTATTGTTTTTCTTTACTGTATTGTTTTTCTTTAATCTCTGTATTGTTTTTCTTTACTCTCTGTATTTCAGTTGGTTGCTTCTTGATTAATACCGACATTATGAACTCGATGTTTAAGAATTTTGCTTAGGATGGATTAGATTCTAACGCAATATATATGAATTAGTCGTTTCTCTCTTAAAGTTTGACAAATCAGTTGTTTTCTGTGAGAAAATGAAATTTGGAATCATTTGTACATGATTAGCTCGCATTTAATGACCATCAGTGTAAATGTTGTTATTTTTGTCCTTGAGTTTAAAAAAACAATATTGTTAAGCTCATTTATTATTCTTAAAGATTATACCATTACACCATTATGGTCAAAGACACACAAAATGACGGGAAAACACTTTCGCCAACTTTGCGTAGCAAAATAACTTCAGAATCGGAAGTTGTTTGACAATGAAACTTAGTGCTAAAGACTTGTCTGTATAGGGAACAATATAATTTCTATTACCTCGGAAACGAACGGAATCAAGTGCGCTATACACGGAATCTATCGTAAAATCAAGAATGTGTACAGGAAATACTCGATGTATATGATGGTAAAGTATTACAAAGTAGACATTCTTTGTTCGACTAGTTCGACTGATACGCGTCAATCAATGTTGTGACAATTCAATTGATAGTCATAGTATTGTTTCGGAGATTAACCGAACGTTTCTGTTGATTTCCATGTAATCGACGAAGTTTTGCCTTTCTTAAAAAGTCGGTGGTTTTATAAGGATTTAGCAGCATTGGATACCGTATATAGCTAACTGAATGTACATAGAGTGGTGGGCAATGGACTGTATTCATTATTTCAAAGAGATGACTATGTGTACTTTTTTGTTGTTGATTGATTTATACGAACAATGGGCAGACTGTAAAGTCAATACACAGCCTAGTTGTTGAACACATACTAAGCTTCCCGTTACTTGGGTGATCCTCGTCTACTGCCGCTGACAAATTCATATTACAATGTTTCGGATAACAGGAACGTATTGCAATGATCGTTACTAGCGGCAACAATATATAATCCAAATACTGCACAAATCAGAATAATCGTTAAAGTGTTAGTGTGTAAAAATCATCTTTTTTCCGGATTGGCTCTACAAAATAAAGCACTGGTAATAGCACGGTGTTCATAGCATATGCCGTGAAATTGTTCCGTTTGAACCACTTAACACCTTCGCTCATAACTTTTTAACGCCTTTGCAAAAAGAGTAAATCCAGAACAGACAGCTCCTGTATCTAATCCAGGTCTGCTCTGTTTAACCTTTTCACCACCGAAGTCGCATAAATGTACCACGACAAATAGTGCAGTCCCAGATCAGACATCGCCTTTTCAAGGCGGCGTCTGATCAGGGACTTCACTTTTTGTCTCATTCTCTATTTCTATATATGTGCTTTATTCTTTTGAAAATTGCATTTATTTATCTCATTTCCTTATTGTACCGAATGATTTAACAAAATTTGGATTGCAGACGACAATTAGAAATTTGGCGCCGAAAGGGTTAAATATGAAATTATATGCATATGGATCTACAATTTCTGCCATGGTAAACTATGCCCTTGTTCATGGTGCTATTATAAAAGTTCAGCTAATTAATATTCAGGCTTTCAGAACTAAATATTAATGAGGCAAAAGGTTAAATGAACTATTGTTTATCACGTTAGTTTTACTAACCATTGATCTCCATGTCTACTGGCTGTTGTAAAAGGAGACAGAACACCGTTGCAAATAAGCACGACCCATTTATCAACGAGCCTGTCAAAACACCATTTCTGAAGAAGTATCTGCAGAGGCCTTGAATGATATAAAGCAATCTATTTGTGTCTTATTTTCTAGAATAAATCTAATATATTAGAAAATGAAACTTACAACATTATTCAGGATGCGCTCAAGGTCGAACAAATTTTTGCAAGCGTTTGTGAGATACGGTGAGTTATATATTTTGTACAGTCTCACTTTCATTCCGGTTTCCGTTTCAGACATATCAATGTCGTTAAAACTTTTTTCTGACTATTATTAATGCAAGAAATAATTACTTTATTACTATTAACCTTATAATTGCATTACGAACAATGTATATTGACCATATCAGAAACTTTAGTATCTGAGACACAAGCAGAACCCTTTCCCTGTTCTGCGTTTATTCCGAATTCCAATACCTACAGAATATTCATGAACAAAAAGCAACAATGAACTATGGAAGATGGATCATTGTAGACATTTTAGAAACTTAAAGAAATATATATATCCTATAGGATACGTCTGAATTAGACACAATCTGTTCACAAATATGTGAAAACACGTTTACATGACGAAAAGGGTTCATACATGCGTTAAAATTGCGTGTCTATCAGGTAAAATTAATCCTTTCCCGCAGAAGCTATTTTTAGACCCAACCTCTTTGAATATATCTATCGAAAGGAGCTATTACTAGAGGCAATGACATTTAGAGAACTGTCTAGCTTTGAAACCATTTTGATAAATAAAACATTTGTTCGTATGACGCAAATGCTTTATTTGTCACAATGGTTTCAAACGGTGATTTTATACAGGCGTGAAAAGGCGTCAATATGAGGGTATGGTTTAATCCTTATCGTATGAAAGTATGGCTTTCTCTTGCTGATTTATAAAATACATTCTCCTTTTTTACCCATACCCTGTTGTATAATTACATATCTTCACTGTGTACAAGTATTTCGCTGTGCAATCACTGCTGTGGAGTGCACTGGTTGCACAATCAATTTGTAAATAGTGCAGACCCTGATGAGACAGCTCCTGCAGGAGCTGTCTCATCTTGGTCTTCACTATTTATAGGTAGGTATATTGACGTAAATAGCAAGCAAAGGGTTAATCCTGATCGTGCTGAAACAAATGTGACCACCAAAACACTGATCTATTGCATGTCTTACATAATTCTGATTCGCACAAACGTCTGATAAATTGTTGACCGAGTGTCAAACAGTTTAGATCCTAATGAGAAGCTGAGTTACTCGGCGTAGCATTTGGACTCACGGTGTTTGCAAATGCGAGTCAGACCCCGCATAGAATGACGTTTGCATGAGCGAATGCATTTGGTTCCAAATAATATGTCACTCTTATTACTCTTACACTATGTGTTTATTCACCCGTTTAACTCCATTTTGTATAAGGTAAACAAGTCCAAACGGAATGTAAGCACGCTCTGCCTTCACATTAGGGGATATCCTTAAGTTTAAATATTCTGAAAATGGGTGATCCTTCGAAAGCAAAAGTAGAAATGCAAAAAGAGAAAATTGCAGACTCGGTTTTATTGAGTCTATTCATGAGTAGTAATTAAAAGTGCAACACTACTCATGCCCTATAGCACCAGCTTAAGCAGTATTCAATTTTCAAAACTAATAACATTAAAACTAATGATCCCTAAGAACCAGGAAATATAATTTAAGAAACGCAATGAAATCCTTTTACACTGCAAGTGATCCAGTCAATAGTGTTAAATCTGAAGGTGGCCTCTGAGCTACACTGAGTCTGCACCGTTTGCATATGTTCAGTCTGTTGGATCCGGGGAGAAATACATGTATTGGTAAATATTACATTTGTAACCGCAATTATTATCCAGAAAGGTCATTTACAAGACAAAATTGAACCAGACATACTGTCAATTAAGTATATAAGTACAGTTCGTGCGTTTCTGACCTGTGTTTATTTCACCTAAGCCATCGGTTTTCGTTATAAACTGCCACACGCCAGACGTTTACCTCAGCACCCCGTCTCCCATTATGAGACATTAATTATTTCAACTACAGAAAACAACCATTTAATGAATAACCCTGGACGAACAAATCTATAGATAGATACCTTTATTTGCTCATATACCGTCGAGCATACGGACGGTAAAAACAAGAAATACAAACAATATACAACTGAACTGCGATATCTCGAACTCGGGTAACTCGAACTTCGGGATAACTCGAACTTAAAGTTCAGTCCTTCCAAAATCTTACAATACAGAACTGCCCTAAAACGTATCACTGTGCATATTTAGAAACACATTTCACAGCTTAATGCAGGTCTACAGTAATGCTGAAAGCTTCTACAGGAGTTTTCAGCATTAGTGTATACCTGCAGCATTAGTGTAGACCTGCATTAAGCTGTGAACTTGAGAAATTGTCCAGATTAGAAATCGGATAATTCGAACTTCCGTTATCTCAAACTAATTTATATAGTTCCTTGAAGTTCGAGATATCCACAATAGAAATACAATGCCATATACATAACCTACACCATGTTGAACCTTTAACTCCATAAATACGGATTTCCACGCCTTTGCAAACAGAGAATTAAAGGAGTCGTCTTATCAGGGTCAACTCTGTTTACTTATGTTATAATATAGATACGATTCTGCAGTTTCTGCCATGACCAAAACGTCCTCTGTGTGTGTGCTATAATTATAATGATTGATCTACTAAATACCCTTGGTGTCATTTTTTTCAGGAATATTCGTGTAGTAAGATGTTAAGACAACAACTTCAGTAAACATTGGACGGGATATGACTACATGTATACATTAATAGCGATAAGCTACGCATTATATATGTAGAAAGTAAATGAAAATAAGAAAAATGTATTTTTCTGTTTCTTTCCCATATATTGTACGCTCGAGTTATTGAAAAAGTGTAACCGAGTTTATAGGCCAATGGTTTAGTTCAATTTTGCAATATGGTGTGACATTTCCACATGTCTACAGCAGAAACTGTACTAAGCAGCCATTAATTCATTGAACATTTGAGTATTACAATGCAGGTGGTTGCTTAATGCAGGTCAAATGTAATGCAGAAAGCTCATACAGGAGCGTTCTGTATTACATTTGACCTGCATGAAGCAACCAACTGCCTTACATACCCATAATTAGACCTCTCTTTGATAACCAATTTAGACAGGTTATACTCTATATAACATTAAACCAATGTTATACAAAGCTGATCACCATGTTTGTCTATTGAAGTACATAACCCAATTCCCACAAAGATTTAGTCATGTACAAATTTGACGACAGTACTATGTGGTATATATGCATACCCTACATTTCCCTCCAACGAAACGAAATTCGGAACAGAATGTCAGGTATCTATTTTGTCAGTCATAACACAAAAATGATTGAGAGGAAGATGGGTATAGACAAACGAGCAAACAGACATACAGAAACAAATGCACTTATAACCATGCACAGTACATCATATGTTCATTTATATAGATAATAAAAATCGTTCAGTACTCCCATTGTCAAAATAGACACACGCATACAAACCGTAAAAGTATATATTAACTTATACCCTTATAACTAACCCATTACCTTAAAGGCTAGTTTTAGACCCAACCTCTTTGAATCTACTGAAAAAGGAGCATTTACTAGAAAAAAGGAAACACTTAGAACGGTATAGTGTTGAAACAATTGTGATAAATAGAGCATTAAAAATTTTGCGTCTATGGAGCACTTACTCTATTTATCACAATGGTTTCAAAACGTGACATTTAGAGAGGCGTCAAAAGGCTTCGAAAGGGGATTGGTTAAAAGACATTTACCAGGCTACGTGAGGTTATGTGATGTCAGTTACTTATAGTTTGAATCCAGGTTAGCCACTTACAGCTTGGCGTTAACCCATTTGCTCCCAGTGGATTCTTCCATGCTTATATATTGGAGTATTTTTATAGTCAAGTTTTAATCTAAGGGATGCTTGGTCTAAATTTTCATTTTCATTTTGTTTTATATTGAAATTCCTACCAGCAAACAGTGTAGACTCTGAACAGACGCCGCATTGTGTGGCGTCTCATCAGAGTCTACACTGTTTGCCTACGTCCCATATATGGGATCGTGGGAGCAAATGGATTAATCAACACAAACAAAAGGCATCAGGATCTAGCGTGTCCGACACTCTGATGGTGATTACTAATGTGATGTATTTAGGAGTCATTTAAATTATGATTCCACAAATTTCTGCGTATGCAAAATTAGGAAGGGGCAAAGTTCCGCTGTGCAGTTTTTATTGATAGGACAAAAGCCAGCTGGGGCTTTCTCCCAGACACCCTAGTAATACTGACGGTTCTGTGCATTATATTAAATGGAGTTATTAGCTGCCATCGAGATATACGTGCTAACAGAACCATATACATACATGATGTATGTCTTAAAATTTCTGTACAAAATATTCAAATGAGGAATTGTAAGCATATTTGATCAGTCATACCGGATATGACATCACACACTTGGTTTTACATTGCACATTTCATGGACTTTATAAAAGCATTCCGAAATTTGTGATGGTATCTAGCGATAATTTGTTTTTGATATTCCTGTACGTCGAGACAATGGAATATACATAAAACTTATTTTCTATTTGTCAATTACACTCGAAGCATCTTGTCACATATTTGTTTTAGAACACTCTTGTGAGAAAGTTTATAACACATTAATATTGATTCTTAAATTATAGGGTTGAGTCAGAAAGTAAGTTGGTTTTGACGGTACAATGACACTATATAAATTATATGACGACGATACACGATACTGTAATTATTTTGTAATACGGTTATTTGTATAATGATAAGGTACATATAAGATCGTTTTTTCTATTCTGTTCTGTGAGAGTTAAAGGTCGAAATGCCCCCGATAACCCATCTCATTGTTTCAAAACTGTTTCAAGCAATAACTCACACAATGGTAATTTACCTCTCTAACGGGACAGCCCAGTAAATGGTAATGTGTGCTTAATGCAGAACAAAGGTAATGCAGAAGTATTCTGCATAAAGTTAGTCCTGTATTAGGGTTCCTCCTGACCAAATTCAAAGCTAGTCCACATATTTCTGAGTGACCACCATGGAGGAGGTTTTATTGAGTCAAATCCTGTAAAACGAATCCCAGTAAAAGTTCTATTCTGGGTTTTACAGACAGGTCGTAGCTTACTGCAGGACGAGTGTAATGTAGAAAGTTCCTAAATGATATTTCGGCTTTACTTTCGTCCTGCAGTAAAAACACACTTGCAGTTACACACACTGATGTAGATTCATTATGTGATCGATATAGAGGGTTTTTAGGTTTCGGACTACTTTCCGAAACCTAATAGTAATGCATCCCCAGGGCATGCCTCAAGCAAATTTATAAAGAAATTCATATCCCATAATGCGCAATCAGACCACTGTTATACTACGAAATATCAATTTATGCTTAGAATGCATACGTTCATTAACCCAAATGCAGACATTTTGAATGGTTTAACGTTGACAGAATGTTTATCACATAGCGCCGATTAAGCGATTTAGTTAGCTACGGGTGTATTTCACCCGTATTTCTACTTTCATTTTGCCAAAAATGTGATTTTGATAACACCCCTTGACAAAAATATAGTTCCAAGTGCAATGCATTTGATAAACGATATCGATAATTCTTCATTTGGTATTTGTGTCAATTATTAAAATGCGGATGCAACTGTTGCAATTACCAATAATTTTGCCGTGTAAAATGCTACGTTATATGATAAATTTGGTCGCGTGCGAATATATACCACAGAGTGCCGGTAAAAATGAACCAGAAAGTAATCGACATCTAAAAGTCGGGCGTTTATTTGAAATCTACAAGCATTTCTTGAATTTGTCGGATTGGTACAGACAACGTTACGGAGAAAACAGTAATGAATAATGGTCGGAACGTCGTCAATCTCTACATAATACACACAAACTATGGGAATGAATATAACGACTGGAAATTGCAGGATACAGTATAAACACCCGATATGACGAATATGACTCATATCCGCGGATATGAATTTCGCAGCCTAAAATCGGCCACAATTTAAGCATTATTTTTCTTATTAGAAAAACCTTTCATCGAGCTTATTGGCTAATATTGTCCATATTTATTATTTGAAATACGTAAATTTAATATTCATTGCATAATAAGTAGCAACAGCCTGGAGAATTCTACTCGTCCGCTCGCTATGACGAGTAAAATAAAAAAATAATAAATATAAAATAAATAAATTATTATTTAATTTACTGTAATTTTGTTTATAGATAAATAAAATTTAATAATTTATTTATTATTATTTTTATCATTATTAATAATTTATTATTATAATAAAAATAAATTAAAAAATAAATAAAATAAAATAATAAATAAATTCAATATAATTTAATTTATTTACTTTAATTTTCTGTAGTTATAGTTGAAGTTGAAGAAAGTTAAAAAATCATAATATTGTCCATATTTATTATTTGAAATACGTAAATTTAACATTCATTGCATAATAAGTAGCAACAGCCTGGAGAATTGGTATCATGGGATATTTGAGTACTCCAAATCAATTGGTTTGTGTTTCGAAAGTACATAATTTATATTGGTTGATTTTGCTAAAAATTGGTATTACGGTATATTTTGGCACTCGGGACTAATTTATAGGTCTTTTTAAAGAATTGGTTGCCATAGTAACTGAGTGGTGGCTCTGATTGGTCGAAAATTTAGATATTTTTCGGCAAATTCAGATATTGTTCGATTTTGCCGAAAATTGGTATGTCTGGATATTTTGACACTCAGAATTGATTGGTATGTCTTTCGAAATGATTTGTTGGTATGGAAACTGAATGGTGAGATCTGATTGGTCAAAAATTTAGAAACTCAAATTTGCTGAAAATTGGCATTTAGGGGTATTTGGGTATCCCAAACTCAGTCAAGTTGTTTTGAAATACTTGGTTGCCATGGTAATGGAGTAGTGTCCTCTGAATGGGTCACAATTTACATATTAGATTTTTCGGAAAATTTGGTCAGTAGGGATATACATGTATATGCAGTTGTTTTAAAAGTGCTTGTTGCCATGTAACCAAGTGCTCACTAATGGCCTGTTATTCGTTGAAATTTAGATATTAACCTCACCAATAACAGTTGTAAGTTTCGTTTAGGGGACATTCTGCAACATATTCTGTTACAATTAGATCTTGTCAACTGTATGATATCTAGATTCACATGGTATATATAATTTATCCAAACGTGGTTGTAGTGTATAGATGGATAGGTGATTGGTGCACGCCAAATACTGTTACAATCCACCAGTTAGTAGCAGAAATATGACCCTTTGTTGCTTTCAGATAGCCATATAGGAAATATGACTGTTAGAAGTCATGTCTTGGAACAGCTTGCTCAGATTTCATTTTAATTTGACGGGGTATTTACATGGATAGGTGCATGAGGCACAATATATGACGCCAACGTCGGCCAAATAATAATATAGTAATGGCCCTTTACTAAATTCAAATATAAATTTAAGTAAACTTCAGGTAAATCGAACTATTGGAACTGCACTGTGTGCTACTGGTCATCAATTTATTTCTTTAAACAATATCTTAAACACTGACAGGATTTTCAGAAAAGTTCACAGCAATTATGTTCAGATGACCAGTCAATTTTAACAAACAGTTCCATTAAACACCATTTTAGTTCAGGAAATAATGCTTTAGAGGTCAACTAACTATGTATCAATGGTACCAGTCCTTCCCTTCCAAGCTTTTTCGTATTGTATAGTCACAATCGACATATATATGGTCCGAAATCTTCAGTACTGTCAGTACTTTGATTGCTATATCTCATCAATCAGACGAAACGCCTACGAATTATTCGTATCACTAGTAGCATGTAGCGCGCTGATTTGTAACAATTTTTGCAAAGAGTTTGGATCCAGATAAGATAACTCGGCGTCTGATCAGGTTCCAAACTGTTTGACATCCTACTTTCATCCTTGAAACAAAATGGTAGAATATCTACTTCGAAATCGTAGTTAGAAGAGATTTTGTATGAACGAATTATCTACTCAACAAGCTACATGTTATGCCTTACAGTGCGGGACACGAATCGCTAATGCCTTTTGAAAACAGTGTAGACCTAGATGAAAGGGCTCATAGAAGAGCCCCCTAATCAGGGTCTACACTGTTTGTCATGTTACACTTTTCATTAGAAAACATCCCTAAATAAGCTCGGCATGTTTGAGTTTTGGAAAAGATGATTTAAAAATTCAGCAGTGTAATGGTTAATGGCAATAAGGAAGAATGAAGCCAGTTCCACAAATGATCATCGAGAAACCTGACTTACAAAAACATCTTATTTCCATGTAAATCTTTTACTGAATTTTCTAATTTAAACTAAGGCAAAATAAACATTTGAATTTTTGTAAGTTATTGAATGTTTTATATTCAGGAACCTCCGATTTATTGCTGATGAATGCGCAAAATATTCAACACGCATACAAAATATGAACTCAGTATCCTAAATCAAACAACTGTGAGATTATGCATTTAATTAACATGAGAGTCCTGCTGATCCTATATCGCCCACCTGACTGTGTGAACATCAGGAATGCAGACCATTAAGGATGGATTTCTGCTACCGGTTATACGACAGAACGGTTCAAAAGTAACCAATCAGGATAGTCTCAACACTTTTGGAAGATAGTTCACTAAGCGACCATTTCGACTAAATCATATTGCAATATGGTCGATTATTTCTGAATTGACAATATTTTCGGGCACTGTTATCATGGCAATAGCATTTCATAATGGAATGGGTATTTTTAATTGATAGTGGATCATAGTATGGAATATCCAACATATATGGTCATCATGTATCATACTGTAATTGCGGAGGAGATGTTTGGTAAATATCGATGGATGAACAGAAGAACGGATAAAGCGGACAAACGGACGAGGTAACGAACTAATGTACGAATGAACTAAGAGACAGACTGACAAACAAAGCGCCACCGGGCGGTGGACATTGAGCGATAACAAAAGCTGCACACCAAAACTTGCACAGGTAAGCTTAAAACGTCGAAAAGGTCAGATTAAATCTGCTGACATGAATGTTTGATGTGGAATCAGCGTAATAGTTCTGATGGCCCAGACGCGTTTATCTTACCAAGGGAGCTAGTAAGTTCAATCTCAAACCAAGCCGTTCAAACCGTTGGAACCATCATTTGTTACATAGCTCTCCGTATATGAAAATACAACACACCACGATAACTCGACAACCAAACTAAGTATCGTTATCGGTCTTTAACCCATTCCCTCATCGGCTAGTTTTAGATCTAACCACTTTGAATCAATCTACCGAAAAGGAGCATTAACTAGAGAAAAGGGAAATTTAAGAATTTTGTAGTATGAAACCATTGTGATAAACAGAGCATTTGCTCCTATAGGAGCAAATGCTCTATTTATCACAATGGTTTCAACAGGTGACTTTTGCAGAGGCGTCATTATGAGGGAAAGGGTTAACACAGATGACAGCTAAATGCAGGGCAAAAGTCATTCAGAAAGCTCCTAGAGGAACTTTCTGAATGACTTTCAACTCGCATTAAGCAGCCACCTACCGAAAAAGGGCATCGATTCTGCATTACCTAAATGTTTATTGTAGTGCTAGGACTGGTCCGATGTCAGGATAATGTGACTGGGTCTGGGTATAATCCCACCGTGTATATATTATGTTGGGTTCGATAGAGAACAAGGCGATCCAGAGAGGAGTCTTCTGTACCTGAGCCATCCACCCAGGTGTCCAATAACACTTTCGCAGCCAAATATTGTCGTCTGCAGAATTTGTCGTCTTCTATAATGTTCGATTGTTTGATGTTGTCCCCTTTTCTTCAAAAAGAAAACAAAAACATTGCCACAGTAACAAACAGTTTGGATCCTAATGAGACGCCGAGCTACTCGGCGTCTTATCTGCATCCAACTGTCTGCATAGGTAATCACAGAGGCGACATTGGTAGTGAAGTGTTAACTTTTCTCATATTTTCATTTTTCACTTATATTCGATTGGCCCAAATGTTTCAGAAAGTGAAGACCGAGTTTGAAACAGCTGGGACTGTGATGAGACGCCGAGTTACATGGCGTCTCATCTTGATCCAAAATGTTTAAAAAATACCTGTCAGATCAGATCACTGTTACCATGTGAACGTTTTTTTATTTGTTTGTACGAGGGGTGTTCCATAAATAATGTCATCTGTGCTTCATTTCGCGGAAATCGTGCAATTCATGCACAAAACCACCTCGTGTCGATTGAGTGATCACTGGCTCGTGACACAGGTAAATATCTCGTCCACACGTTCACTTGCCTCGGTACAGTGTACATCGTTTCATAGCCTATTCGTTAGACTATACACAAAATGACAGGAAAACGAGCTGAAAATGTTCTTGAAATTAGGGCCTATATAAAAGGTAGGTCATTACTCGGCATAAAGGCTGTAGATATTCACCGCGAGGTGTGTGACATTTATGGGGAGTGCCAAATGTCCCACAGGACTGTTTGTAGGTGGGTAGCTAAATTTAGTGCTGGGCAGCAGCAACCGAAAGATGCTGCTCGCCCAGGTCGTCCTGCAACAACTACGACCAAAGGTAACATAGAAAAAATCCGAAATATCCTCAAAACTGATGCTCGATTCACCGTAATTGACAATTGGCTCGAATGACAAACTTGTCGTTAGCAAGAGTTCATGCAATTTTGAAGAAACACCTAAAAGTTAGAAAGATAAATGCAAGATGGATACCCCATTTGTTAACGGATGAGCAAAAGAAGACGCGTGTAACAATGGCAAAAAAACTTCTCAAAATGTACCCAAAATATAGTAAAAAGGCTTTTGATAATATAGTCACTGGTGATGAGACCTGGGTGTATTATTTTGAACCAAAGCGGAAGGTTTCCAACCGAATATGGGCCACTAAAAATGCCAGACGCCCAAGTATTGCCAAACGAATACGAACGGTAAAGAAGGTTTTGTATGCTATTTTTTTCACTAATAAGGGTCCAGCTATTCAAATCCCGGTGCCAAAAGGCCGAACGGTCACAGGCAAGTTCTATAAAAACGTTGTTCTGAGAAAATTGAAGAACTACTACAAAAGTAGCCGCCCCAAAACAGGACTTAAGTATGTCCGACTTTTGCATGATAATGCACCCGCTCACAAGGCACGTATTGTGACTGACTTTTTGGAGTCAGAGAAGGTTACCGTCCTTCCGCACCCTCCGTATTCGCCAGACTTGCCCCCCTGCGACTATTTTCTCTTTCCAAAACTTAAATATCACTTATCTGGAAGGAGATACAATTCGAGAAATGCCCTTGGATCTGCTGTTTATCAGTGTCTGATGGGTGTCCCCATTGAAGAGTATGAAAAATGCTTCCAAAAATGGATTGACCGGCTAAAAAGGTGTATTCTGGCTGACGGAGAGTATTTTGAAGGGCAGAGCAAATTAAAATGAACAAAAGCACTTCCGCTATATGAGCACCGATGCAAGTGACACTATTTTTGGAACACCCCTCGTATTGGGGTTTGCGGCGTTTTAACTACTAGTTACAGGTGGAGGAAGACTCCCGAGTGTTTTCTGTGCACGGAACAAATTGCAATATTCCGTGAACAAAAGTGCACCGGGTAGAACTACCGAACAGTCACAAGCCAGCTGGAAGGCTCAATAACGGCGTCTCATCCAAATTCTTTGGTGCTATGATTATGATTTTTGAAGCAAACAAAAGAAGAAAATAAAAACTAGTAATAATAATGATGATGATGAGATAATAATGAGATGATGATGATGATGATGATGATGGTGATGATGGTGATGATGATGATGATGATGGTGATGCTGATGCTGCTGCTGATGATGATAATGATGGCGGTGGTGGTGGTGATGATAATGATGATGATGATGATGATGATGATGATGATGATGATGATGATGATGATGATGGTGGTGGTGGTGGTGGTGGTGGTGGTGGTGGTGGTGATGATGATGATGATGATGATGATGATGATGATGAATGAGCGGACAACAAAGTGCGCAGGCGACACTAGTTGGCAGTGAATGAGTTAAGTAATAAACCCTTTACATCATGAATACCCATACAAGAACTTGTCACTTCGTAAATACATATTATAATAAATTAAGTCTAGCCATGGCCAAAACTATAAAATCAGATATATACGTAAATAGATAAGATCCTGATCAGATGGCTCATACAGGAGCCGTCTGATCTGGGTCTACTCTGTTTGCAAAGGCTTGGACACACTATGATCCAGAGAGTTTAAAGGACTATTGTGTTGTTTTGTTGACATTTGATTTTTTTATGTTCACCAAGTCGAAATATATTGGTGTTGTACTGTATTGTGTAAACAGTGTTTAATCGTTCGCTCCGGTGACTTAATTACACGGATGGCTGGCAAAGTCAATTCATTATTTATACAACAATACACCAGAAGCATCGAGGGACGAGTCGCAGCGGTCTAGCCGCTAGCTTCGAGACGAATTACGATCTATTATTTATGTTGCACTGGGTATTTCTCCACCTCGATGTCTTTAACCTTTGTTCGTGATTATTTATTAAGATTATCGGAATGGAATCAGATTTCAGTAATAACTATGACCAAAACCCTTCATCTGATTATTATTCAATGTAGGGCACCGCCCGTTACGAATCTCAATAGCTCGTTCGCTGCCAAAGTTGTCGTCTGCAAAATTTGTCGTCTGCATTTTGTTTAAAACAAACAGGCACAATAACAAGCAGTTTGGATCCTGATGCGACGCCGATTTACTCAATGTCTCATGGATCCAAACTGTTTGTCTAGGTTTCCACAATGTCACATTGGCAGCGAAAGTGTGAATAAAATTCTGTATTAGGTAATATGAATACATGTATTGTGATAGAAACCGTTAGATAATCCGATCTGTAAAATAGGTATATTTTATTTGTTTTAAAAATATACATATCATTTAATACATGCATCTAACATTCATAAAATGATTTATCAAGTCACAAATATAATACACATGGTGTCACGGTAATTAGTACATATTTTAAAGAAAAACATATCACAGTTAAATTTATCAACAAACGGAATAATGAAATACCATTGAATAAAAATTGAAAAATCGAAATACGTACAGTGTTAACTATTACCGAAAACTATTATGTGGCAAAGAATTCCATAATATACAATCATGATATGCAAATGTCTTTTGGCCAAAACCGTTTTAGTGTTTTGAGTTAAACCATAGAACCAAACAGAGGAAGCATAATAAATGTGACATTGCCTTAGCGACATAGATATGGCACGTTTAGCATGTTAAGTAAGATACTGTTTTTTCTGTACAAAACATTTGATCTTGAATGAGCTATTTTGATTGCCAATATTGCCATTCATTCAAATTTCAAATGCATGTCTGTAATAGATTCTAAAAAATGTAATAGAGTCGCCCCGTACTTCATTCTCAGTGTTGTTATATTTTCTGGTCCTTCGGGATCATTAGTTGTTGATGTTTTGAGTTTTTGAAAATTGAATACTGCTTAAGTCGGTGCTAGGGGCGTGAGTAGTGTTGCACTTTTAATTACTACTCATGAACAGACTCAATAAAACCGAGTCTGCAAATTTCTCTTTTGCATTTCTACTTTTGCGTTCGAAGGATCACCCTTTTTCAGAATATATTTAAACTTCGATCAATGGTGGTAAACTGAAATAAGTATTTACAAACCTTCTTGATTCATACAGTGACCATTGTATGTTACGCTTATATTATATACTTAAATGTAAGGATAATGTGTTAAAGATAAGCTACTCACTGACTATTGTCATTTCTGAACTGAAAATATTTTCAATATTTATGTCTGTTCTTACCAGAAACTAAACAGGCAGTCATCAGCATAGAGAATATGTTTATTCTTAACTACTCCTAACATGTCCTTCACATAAATGAGGAATATTAAGGGTCCTACAATTGAGCCCTGAGGCACACCACAAGTAACCTTGGTTTTTGGTAGAATGTACTCCTGAAACATCATCTAGTTGATGTCTGTCGAATAAACAGGACATGAACCTTTCACTGAATCCTAAGACTTTAAGTTTCATTAAAATGTAATGGTGATCAACTGTATTGAATGCCTGTTTCAGGTCCAGTAAAACCATACCAACAAGATGCCCTTTATCCATTGTTATCAGAAAAATGAATAAGACATGTGTTTGTAGAAAAACCTTGTCTGAATCCATATTGAAATTCGTATAGGATCCTATTACTAAAATGTTAGATAATACACATAAAATAGATACAGGGCAATAGTTGCCAGCATCTGTCTTGTCATTTTTCTTAAAAAGAGGAGCAACAGAAGCAGCCTTCAGGTCATCAAGTGAAGCACCCTGTATGACTGACAAATCAGTAATGTGGGAGATCGGATGAGCTATAAATGGAGCTGAATCTGTGATAAATCGTGAAGGGATGTCATCTAGACCCGTAGCATTGTTGGGACTTATATTGTTAATGCATTTGAAAATCTTGCCTTCTGTTACAAGTGAACATGAGTTAACTATTTAGTTTTACCCCTTTATACATATAAAGGCTGTAAACAAAATCTCAACCAAATTATTGAAAATTGGAGTTCTTCTACTACAGTAAAACCTCTCTTAACCGAAATCCTAATAGAGAAGAATTTAGATATTTTAGGCAGGTGATTGCCTAATGCAGGGTGAAAGTCATGCAGAAAACTTTCAGCATGATATCCACCCTGCATTAAGCTGTCACCTGTCCCCAAGACCGATATTTATACTAAATTTAATGTCCGGTTAAGAGAGGTTTTACTGTAATTTTGATGCAACAATGAATTAATTTTCTCAGCAACTTTCATTTCATCAAACATATCTCATTCTCAATATTCAAACCAATGGTACTAGAAGACTTACTATCATTACAAGGCAACCTTAGATTCTCCATACATCATTAGAATATGTTTTGACGTTTTCCATAGTATTTTTAACATAATCATTTTGGTCTTGAAAATCAAGGACTGGGCTCCTAAATCTGATAAGATTATCCCCAGTTCTGTCTTTTTATCCACTTCAAATGCACTGTCTCTATCTTTTATACCTTGAAGAATATTAGAACCAATCTTTTTTCTATCCTCTGTTTAATGCGTATTTCACGGACTGGAGCAAATGAATCCAAAAGACGAAATAAAGATGCATATAAGCACATAGTGCAGAAACGGACGTTAATCAAATAAACAAACGACAACATAGAAATAGCTCCATACAACACAACGCATTTCTGTTGCAAGCGTGTGAAAGTAAAGAATAGCAAACACAGGGATTACACATCACATTTGTATATTGTTTTATTAACCTATAAAGAAATAAGCATTTACCAGTGAACCAATAGTTAAATGTAAACCAATAGCTGCCAATCATTTGCATCACGCGATAGTTCAATATAAATCGGTATTGTACTGCTTAAATATATATTGGACGCGCAACGTGTCCAATATGAGTTCATGTAGAATAACTCGACAGTTATTGTCAGCAACCCTTGCTTTTCTAAACGATATTTACCTGATTATACATATATATAATCTAACAGTAAACATGTTCCTACAGAATTTAATGCGTAAAGTACAATTTTAAGACTAGGCCAACTTCACTATCTCACAACAAAATATTAAATTAACCCACGCCTGATACGCATAAAGCCTCTGTAGATCTGCTAAACAAACAACACAATTTCGTGTTATAAATCTATATATCTATGGTAAAATAAATAATGTTCTGTATTTGATCTGTTCATTTTTCATCTCCCCCTCTTTAATGCATAAACGTCTGATTTTACCAGACATATCCAGCGATTCCTCAATGCGCCGATGTTTATATACAAATAACTTTTATCAACAGCTTGCAACAATGTGCTGTCGTTGTCTTCTTTAACCAGCTTCCAGGATGCGTAAACTATTTGGTGCTGCAATAATATAAGTTGTTTGAACACGAAAAATGTATATAAATGTAGCGATATGTACACAGCCGGGGAAAGTTATATTGGACTGGGCTCCGCTATTCATGGATGCGTACTCGTCCAATATATCTCAATACGGGGCCCAAGAGTGTTTAATAACCTCAGCATATACTACATTAAATTTGCCATACAAGGTCAGTAGATGTGCGAATACAAAATATACAGTGGTGTGTTGAATACAGAAGAACTACATCTGAGTTTTCTGTTTCTTGTGTGAAAAACTTAAATGTACACACGGCGGAATTTCAACCGCTATACAACCGCGCTTTCTTGATTCCCGTTCAACTAATCTTACATGCGATTACCTCTCCTCGATATGATCATAAATCGCCTAGCCTACGTGAAGACATTACTAATGAATTTTGTAAAGTCACTAGTATGACATGCCTATGGCAGGAACCTCTAACATTCTACCGACTAAGCAATATATATATAATGTGTTATCTATTTATTGGAATGGAAATCTCTGAATATGTTCATGGACATCTTCAATTCTAACATGACCCGTTATTTCGTCTCTATAAACAAACAAACAAACATACCGCCATTGTTTATTGAATAACAGTGTTGACGGAGCGGCGTATACGTCGGTGTGAGGCCATTACCACCGGGTTCCCATGCATGATGTACATGCAGAGGTCCAGATGAAATGTGTAAATCAACACATTTTCAAGAATAATTTCTTTATTCATTCACCAAACCATATGTTGTGACCACTTTGTAGAATCGCCTGGAAGAGATGATTCTAAAGAGTGGTCACAGCATAAGTTTTTGTGGAGAAATGACGATTTAAGTATTTTATCTGTAGTTCTGTGTACATCTATTTATTTCCTCCATTTATAATGATTTGGTCATGTTAGGTAAATGTTTGTTAGACTCGAAATTCATGTACGATTTATAGTTCCAAGTGATGCTATCGATTTATATAACACTATGTGTCGTAATGAGTGACAGTCCTTTACCATTTAGGTACTAGGCTTTCGTTGTTAAATGACTGATCCTCAGAACTCCAAACCGTGGTTTATGAGCATATAAACAACACTTTATATAACATAATTTTCAAAAGATTTCTAAACATATTTTATTTAGCTGAATAGTAAAGTCTCTCTCAACCGGACGTTCAGGTTAATATAACTATCAGTTTTGAAGGCATGTGTCAGCTTAATGCAGGGTAAAAATCATGCAGGAAGCTCCTTTGAGGTGAAAATCATACCGAAAGCTCCTTTGAGTTTTCTGTGTGACTTTCACCCTGCATTAAGCAGCCATCTGCTCAAAGGTATCTAAATTATTCTGAATTAGAATTCCGGTTTAGGGAGGTTTTATTTATACAAATTTTGTTCTTTTACGATACACTGAATATTAAGACACATTCCTCATTCAATGTTGATGCACTATTCGGGCACAATCAACAGAGGATGTTTGAACAATGTAGGCGTGGTGCACATTACTTCTACTTCTGGTACCCATATACTCCATGAATATGCATATATGAAATATTTACTGTTTGAATCCTAGCGCTTTACTTCATGAATACTCATGTAAGAAATGTCGGCATCTTTAATCCTTCGCTTGCTATTCACGTCAATATACCTACTTGTAAATAGTGAAGACCCAGATGAGACAGCTCCTGCAGGGTCTGCACTATTTACAAGTTGATTGTGCAACCAGTGCACTCCAGAGCAGTGATTGCACAGCGAAATACTTGTACACGGTGAAGATATATGCAATTATACAACAGGGCAGGGGCAAAGAAGGAGAAATATATTTTAAAATTCAGCAAGAGAAGGGTTAAGTTTTATAATGTGAACACATGAACGTTTGGCAACTGCAGAAACTCCGGTGTGATATTTATATCATTTTATAGTGATCGGGGCAGGCACTGATTAGATGACTCCTGCAAGAGCCGTCCGTCTAGGATTACTCTTAATTCCAAAGGACATCATTAACAATGGAATTTTTACAACTGCAGAAACTGCAGATATATGTCTATATTATTCCATAAGCGACCCTAATCAGATAGCTTTGTTGACAAAGGGTGCTACAACCCGTCTGCATGAAGTAAGTGGTTAGGCCTATTCATAAACAGTAACCCCGAAACCTCCCCGCAAACCGGACGATCAGTTTAGTATAAATATCGGTCCTGGAGACAGTTGACAGCTTAATGCAAGCTGAAAATCATGCATGACTTATATCCTGCATTAAGCGGCCGCCTGCTTAAAAATATCGACGTTTACTATATTATATTTCCGGTGTAGAGGGGTTTAAGTGTACAGTAAAACCCCACTAACGCGACCACCTAAAAGGGGTCTAATTCTGGGTGCTAGATGCAGGTGGAAGCTAAATGCAGGACAACAGTAATGCAGAAAGCTCCTCTTTTGTCCTGTATTAAGCAACCACCTGCTTATAAAGACACCCATGTTTATTCATTAAGTGGTCGCATGAGAGGAGTTTTAGTGTATGTAATACACTCATACGTTTACTATATTATATTCCCGGTGTAGAGAAGTTTTACTATATGTATTATACTCATTGAACCTGTTTCCATTCACTTCCTGGTTTTATATCGTTAACACTTCTTCTGCAGTAAAAGTGTTACCTGCGTATACCCCGATGTGTTGAAACTTTTATTTTCTTCACATTCGTGCATGCTTTCAAGAAACTACAAACTGAGCAGCAAAGAACTTGACTCCTGATGAGATGCCGAGTAACTCGGCTTCTTGTCTGGATCAAAACTGTTTGCAAATGCCAACCCGGTCGACTTAAGAAGGGGAATGGTTCATAGAAATTTGTTGAATAATGTGGCCATATCGACATACCAATCTCAAGTGGTCTTTCGTAAATGATTTCCTTATCTATTTTTAGCAGAAGTTAAATTACCACATTTAAACAGTTATCAGCTGAAAGAGCAAATTGTTATAACCATAACTCCCCAGGGTTTGTCAAGTTATATAATGACTGTATAGGACATTGGTGTATCACAAAGAAAATATTTGTAAATCTCATATATAAGACGCTCTCTGAGAAACGATGTTCATGTATTATTGTAAGGTCAGACATTATGTCTATCGTGAAATGTCTCATCAAATATTCGCTGTGTTGAACTGTTATATTTACACATACGAATATGTCATACATGTGAAAATTCCGATAGTGAACTTTTAAAATACATTGAGGACAATCAAATTGTGAAAAAAATGTATCAGTGACTAAACATTATCTAGATTACCCCACGTGACCTTGACCTTTAATTCGTTGACCCAAAATTCTAAAGGGAACATCTATTTAATATGTTCCGTCATCCAGTGACAGAGACGGAGCAAACACAATATGCCTCATGCTCTAGTCGAGAAGCAAACGCTGCTCTTTGCAATTTGTGAATATTTCGTATGATTGATTGTCTTGCATAACTTTATATGTTTTCTACTTTTTTTGACATGTGATGTATACGTTTCTACTTTGAGGTGGAGTAGAGGTACAGAACGAATTTTTCACAAATGTGTAACATATTCGTACGTAATTGTCACACATTGGTGAGGAATTCGTACGAAAATTCCACACGTGTGACATATTCGACTGTGTGAAAATTATGGTTCAACAGCACTGAATAGACATAGAACAAACTAATACATATTCAGATGGACGACAAACATTGTAGACCCAGACAAGCCAATGTATTGCATTAAATCAGCTTCAGTTACTTTCTTAATCACTAAACTGATATAACTATTTATTAAGATTATCGGAATTGAATCGGAGTTTAGTGATAACTATGACGTAACACTTTACATAGATGCTTGAATAGCTCTGATCTAATATTTCGGCTGGATCCAGCTGGATCAACATTTTTCTCTGAATGCATGTAACAAAACTATGACGTGTATTTTGACATGATAATCTTTGAAAAAGGCCATTAGTGGTCGAAATATTAGATCAGAGCTATTCAAGTATTTATGTATCATAGCAATTCCCTTGTTTGGAATATTGTCTTCATCGTAACACTGTACTTAACCCTTTCCCTATTGAATATTCATGTAAGAAATAATGGCGTTAATAATATTATTTTTATAATGGCATTTTGCCTCAGACAGAAGCTGTAGAATCATATCTATATTACACTATAAGCAAAAAGAGCAGACCCTGATCAGACGGCTCCTATAGAAGCTGTCAAAATGCGCTTACATAAGGGAAAGAGTTAATGAAAATTGGTTTCAGTACTATGCTCACTACGAATATTAATTGAATACATTGTCTGTATTATAAATATACAGTAAGTACATTTATTGCCATAGAAACACCGGGGAATCCAATCTATAACATAAAGAAGCACATAGAGCAGATCAACAACAAACAGTTCTTTTTTTTCTATTTTGAAAGGCGTAAAAGAATGGAATGAAGTACAGGGTTAAAACACTACATTTATACAATTTGCGCGCACTCATAAACAAATAAGCGCCCTCTTAACAGGATCTTAATGGAGAAGAATTAATGTCTTTTGGGGCAAGTTGCTGCTTAATGCATGTTAAAAGTCGCACAGAAAGCTCCTTTTGGAACCTCCTTTCATGCCTTTCAACCTTCATTAAACTGCTACCTGTTTCCATGCTACATCTAACGTTCAGTTTACAGGGGTTTTACTGTAATGATAAATTTCGATTTACATATTATGTCTAAACTCGACAACGATATGCCCTTATCAATCTACTAGCTTAGCCATTTACTTTACAAAAGACATCTGCACTTTAGTATAAATATCAGTCTTTGAGACACGTGACAGCTTAATGCAGGATGAAAGTCATACAGAAAGCTACTTTAGAAGTTTTCTGCATGACTTTCACCCTACATTAAGCAGTCATCTGCCTAAAAAGTATCTTATTTCGTCTGTGTTAGAATTCCGGTTTAGATGGGGGTTACTATATATATGTTATTTCAGTTGGAACCCAGATCAGACAATTATTATAGACGCTGTCTGACCAGGGTCTGTTCTGTTTCGTTAAATAATAATTTAGATCTGATTCTAAAGAATTTGCCATGGCTACATAAATTGTTTATATGTCAGCTGAATATTCATGAAGTCATTGCACCCTATGTGTATTCGGTGCCCCATGTGGATCCAACGCCAGACAACGTCTAATATTAAATCAACTTTAGTTTCTTTTCTTACTCATTGAATTGAAGAAACCTATAATCATGATCTAACAACAGCCAAACGCATGTCAGGTTTGGCATTGACACTTTTGTCAACATCGACGAAACCGTTGGAGTGTTCACAAACAGTTTGGATCCAGATAAGACTCCGAGTAACTTGGCGCCTCATCATAATCCCGACATTTTGATAGTCTGTTTATGTTTTTGAAAATACTTTGAACAACTCTGTTACAACCACTTTTGCAATGATAACCAGAATTGCAATACATTTATTGCGATACTGGTCGGGGTGTAAAAGTGTTCAATTTCGTATTGCAATTACCTGACAACCAGTTTTGCAATACAAACCAGAATTGCAGTACAATTTCTAGATTTAAGAAATAAGTTGCTGTTGTATTTCAGGTAGTTGCTAGTGGTTGCAAATATCTTTATAGGACATACCCGGATGACAACAAAACCTAAATGGGTTAATCAGTGAATTAGGAAAACAACACTTTATCTGTGTGGTCTCTTTTAGAACACTAGCTGGATTGATAGACTAGTCGCTTATATGTTTGTTTGTTTCGAAGGTGGTTGCAAACATCTTTTTTAAAGCTAATTTAGATGATAATATGGAAACCTAATAGGCTTAACTACGGTATGAAATTGTCCAAACAACACCGTGTTTGAACGTTTATATTTGAAACTGGACAGGAATGATAACAATGAAGATAGAACAAAGAATTTGTCGAGATCTGTGCAGTCAAATACATTGTTGGGAAATGAAACAATTTTATTGCGAAACTTGTTCGGATGTCGAAGTTTGACTATTGATATGCATGATAATTTTAATGTAATACATGTAAATTTGCCATAGTCTGTTAGATCAGACACCTTTTCGAGAATTGCAAAATGATTATTGCAAAACTGGTTGGTTTGTAAACTGTGACTAAATTTGTATTGCAATTACGTGCAAACCAGTTTCGCAATTAAATCCAGAATTGCAATAAACTTTTCTACATTGGAGAAATTAGTTATTCGTGCATTGGCGGGAGTTGTTAATAGATGCGAACATCTTGATAGGACACATCTGAATGCCAACAAAACCTAAATGGGCTTATCAGCGCATTACGAAACTAACCATATATTGTCTGTTTCTATGTTTGAACATCGGGTATTGACAAAGTAGTCACAGTCACTTTTGCAATAAATTTATTGCGAAACTGGTTGGGATGTAAAGAGTGTCTAATTCGTATTGCAATAATTTGACAACTAGTTTTGCAATAAAACCAGAATTTCAATAACATTTTCTGGATGAAAGAAATGTTACTGTTGTATTTCATGTAGCTGATTGTAGTTGCAAACATTTTAATAGGACATACACGGTTGAAAACCATGCCAAAATGGGCTTATCAGTAAATTAGGAAACCAACCATTTATCAGTGTTTTCACTGGATTGATAAACTTCTCGCTTATATGATTGTTGGTTTAGAAGGTAGTTGCATACATCGTTTTAAAGCTCATTCGGATAATATGAAAGCCTAATAGGCTTATCAGCCAACTATGAAATTGCTCAAACAACAACCTGTTCTAAACTTATATATTTGAAATTTGACAGGAATGATAACAATGAAGACGACTCATAAAATATGCAGTCAAAGACACTGTTGAGAAATGAAACTGAATGGGATATCGAAGTTTTACTATTGACATTTACGATGTTAAACACAAAAGCTGTAACATTTGCCATACTCTCTTAGATCGACATCTTATTTGAGAATTGCAAAATGTTTATTGCGAAACTGATTTGGATGTAAAAAGTGACAACATTTGTATTGCGATTAAGTGTCAACCAGTTTCGCAATAAAATCTTCTGCATTAATGAAATGAGTTATTCATGTGTTGGAGGATTTGAAAATATATGCGAACATCTTGATAGGACACATCCAGATGCCAATAAAGCCTACATGGGCTTAACAGCGAATTACGAAATTAACCATATATCGTCCGTTTCTATGCACTGCGATGTATTGAATTTGCAACAGGAAGATGAATGTAAGAGCTCTAGAGAAGATCAGTGCGGATCTTTCTAAATTATATTATATCTAAGCTAAGCGTTATCTTATTGCTACTTATTATAATCACCTCGGTGAGTGAGTAGATTCTAAATAAGTATCGACATGATGGGCTTTGATGGATAAACACAGTTTTTCTTAAAATCCTCTTGTCTACAGCTCTGTTAAGAACACAGCTTCTCGGATTAAGAAAGAAGCATTTTGCCATGCTTCTTTTAAGCTACTAAATTTTAATCCCATCTGTGGAGGATTTCGTTCTTTCATCATAAATGCCCCCTGACAGGGGCGGGATAATAGCGCAATTATCCTAAATTATTGTTAAATGAACTATTTGTCGACAGACAACCTGTGTGTCTTAAGTATATAAGCCGCTCACTGAAAAAAGGAGGGGGCTAACCTTGCAAGAATTTTTAGATAAAGAGAAGCTGCTCTACCCCTAGCGTGGCATTTGATCAGGATCTGCAATGTACTGCACCAATTAGAACCTGTGTTGCTGGCTTCTCTATCTCAACGCAGGATAAAAGTTATGCAATAAGCTCATAAATTTCGCATTAAATTAAGCTTCCGCCGTTGAGACATATAATTAGACCTCATTTTGGTGGTCGCCTTTGAGGTTTTTTTACTTTACATAAAAATCAAAACCTCACAACCTGACAATGTCTATGAAATTTTCAAAATTATTTTGACGACCCATGCATAATGTAAATATGTGAAATGCCGGTTCGACATGCGAAATGTCGGTGAAAAAAATGAGAATTGCTTGGTAAATGTCCTTGGCAGATGTTAAATGTTGTATGCGAAATGTTGTTAATGCTGAGACGTATAAGGGGCAATAACTCTTTACTCATGGATATCCATACGAGAAATAATGAGCGTATGAAATTTATATAATGGCATCATGGACAAGGGTCTTATTGCCCATGACAGAATCTGTAGAATCAGATCTATATTATTTCATAAGCAAACAGAGCAGATCTTGATCAGACAGCTCCTACAGGGATCGCCTGATCTGGGTCTTCTCTGTGTGTAAACGTGTGAAAAGGCGTTTATATCAGGTACAGAGTTAAATACATGTACTATATCAGAATACATGTACTATATCAGAATACATATACTATATCAGAATACATGTACTATATCAGAATACATGTACTATATCAGAATACATGTACTATATCAGAATACATGTACTATATCAGAGTACATGCACAATATCAGAATACATGTACTATATCAGAATGCATGTACTATATCAGAATGCATGCACTATATCAGAATACATGTACTATATCAGAATACATGTACTATACCAGAATGCATGTACTATATCAGAATACATGTACTATATCAGAATACATATACTATATCAGATTACATGTACTATATCAGAATACGTGTACTATATCAGAGTACATGCACTATATCAGAATACATGTACTATATCAGAATACAAGCACTATATCAGAATATATGTACTATATCAGAATACATGTACTATATCAGAATATATGTACTATATCAGAATACATGTACTATATCAGAATACATGTACTATATCAGAATATATGTACTATATCAGAATACATTTCCTGTATCAGAATACATGTACTATATCAGAATGCATGTACTATAATACATGTACTATATCAGAATACATGTACTATATCAGAATACATGTACTATATCAGAATGCATGTACTATAATGCATGTACTATATCAGAATACATGTACTATATCAGAACACATGTACTGTATCAGAATGCATGTACTATAATACATGTACTATATCATTTTGCATTGGAAGGTAAACAAGGCTAAATCTACTATTGCCGTCGTTAAATGTTTACTCCATAGATATTCATGGCAGATTCCACCAATTATGAACATTAATTAACTAATTATTGCATACTGTTGTATACTATAAGTGGATATGTAACTAAGCCAAATAGTATAGACTATAAAATCAGATATATAATATATATGCTATAAGAAAACAGAGCAGACCTGTTTGCAATGGAGTTAAAATGCATACATGTATTTATGTAGTAAAGACTTAAGCAATTTCCTCATATTGACGACTTTTGACGACTCTGTTAAAGTCATTTTGTGAAACCAATGTGATAAACAGAGCATTTGCTCCTATAGGAGCAAATGCTCTATTTATCACATTGGTTTCAAACTACAAAATTCTAAAAGTTTCCTTTTCTCTAGTCAATGCTCCTTTGCGGTAGATTTATTCAAAGAGGTTGTATCTAAAAATAGCTAGACTAAGGAGTCTGAGACATGTTCCTAAACTTTTTGTAAATGGCCATCGAGTACGTCGCATACACCTTAGTGTTTAGTTTGTATTTAAAATCTAACCCTCTTTGAACATAAGAGGATCATGATGAGATGCCGAGCGTCTCATCTGGATCCAAGCTGTTTGCAATGCAATTCAGGTCACGTGATAGGGGGATAAAGGCATATGGTACAATTAACAAATTAACTAAACTAACATCCATAAGTTTTCTGACAGTTATTAAGATGCCACACGGTTGCTACTACCTATTAGCTGATGTTTTGCTGCTTAGTTTTATTTGACATTTAGAAAATACCCCATAGCCTGCTAGGTGTGACCTGAGGTGCATTTGAAAACCGTTTGGACACAGATGAGACGGCGAGTAACTCGGCGTCTCATCAGGAACCAAACTGTTTGTCATTTGGTCAATAATTTCCCAAAAGCGTCAGCGAATCAACGCAACTGAAAACATGCAACAGGTTGGAATTGATGCAGGTGTAGTTTATTCAGAAGGGTTATGATTTATTCTGTTTGACTTTAAATAACATTTGTCAAGAGCATATCGCAAAACATCCATATAATTCTGTCTGAAGTTAGCAATTAGCATTTTTCCTTTCGCATTTAGTGTAGAGTCATAGGAAATCATCAGAACCTTACTCCGGTTTTATTACGTACATGCATTACATACGGTGTAGTCCCTGATCAGATACTTTATTTTAATGTTACAAATGTACACTGTTAGCCCATTCCCTGATATTGCCGGCTTTTGAAGACTCTGTAAAAATCACTTCGTGAAACCATTGTGATAAATAGAGCATTTGCACCTATAGGAGCAAATGCTCTATTTATCACAATGGTTTCAAACTACAAAATTCTAAAATTTTCATTTTCTCTAGTTAATGCTCCTTTTCGGTAGATTTATTCAAAGAGGTTGGGTCTAAAAATAGCCTTTGAGGTAATGGGCTAACAAATGTCTATGGCTGAAACTCCTATAATGGTACAGAAAAGTTGTTGATATATTTGACTTTAGCAGTGTGCAAATAACATATTGTAAAAAATGCGTTTTTTAAAATTATTTAATACTTTAACAATCAGTATTTTCATTTTTCCTGTCGCACCAGCATGAGCTGCGATACATTTTACAAGCACATTATTGTGTAGGTACTTATATCTTTCAGAAATAAACGGGTACCAGTATTAGTTTATTCAATTGTAGTCATATTAGGTGGTATTGATATCACTCAACGTCATCTGTTTGACAGAGATGTTTATAGCGTAATGCCTTGGTTTGAGGGTCTTGCGGTTACATAACAAAAATGTTGATAATACATGTAATGGTTACATAACAAAAGTGTTGATAATACATGTAAAGATTACATACATGTAACAATGGAGATCACGATCAGAGGCTTCCTCAATGAACCCTGTAATCTGGATCTACACTGTTTACAGTGTAATAACATTTTATCTTTGTATCGTTGTACTTTATATCATTTTGTGCTTTTTGGACACTGAACATATCTCAAACGGTAGAATTCATGGTAAGTGGCTCATGTATGAGATCTTAGCTAGATCTGCACTGTTTGCGAGGAAAAAATGAATACATGCGTATGTAAAACAAGATTAAAAAAGGTCCTAATTACGTTTAACATATGTAAGAACTTTGTTCCTTTGCTCCGCACTTTATTATACTTTGTGTATATTATGTACTGTATACATGTGTTTGTGTATGGGCCAGAGGCCTAATATAAAATAGAGAATTGAATTGAACAAAAGCGTTGATAATACATGTAATGATTACATAACAAAAGTGTTGATAATACATGTAATGGTTACATGACAAAAGTGTTGAAAATACATGTAATGGTTACATAACAAAAGTGTTGATAATACATGTAATGGTTACATAACAAAAGCGTTGATAATACATGTAATGGTTACATAACAAAAGTGTTGATAATACATGTAAAATGTGATGGGTGATGTACAGACAATGAGTTCTGTGTTGAAATTGGATACCACTACCCAGCTAGTATGCACAGTGAAGTCATTTCCAGAGCAAAAACAAAGTAAATAGACAAACCCTTATTATCAAAATAATAGTCAGATTTACCATTAACCGAAAGCTCACGACTTTTGACGACTCTGTAGAAGTCATTTTGTGAAACCATTGTGATAAATAGAGCATTTGCTCCTATAGGAGCAAATGTTCTATTTATCACAATGGGTTCAATCTACAAAATTGTAAAAGTTTCCTTTTCTCTAGTAAATGCTCCTTTTCGGTAGATTTATTCAAAGAGGTTGTATCTAAAAATAGCCTATGATGGAATGGGTTAAGCACCCACCTGCTTTTGAAAACAGGTACATGGGAACCTGTCTTCAGCGGCTACCAAACAGATGTCTAAGTATTGGTCTGTAAGGCAGGTGGTAGCTTAATTCAGGCCAAACGTAATGCAGAAAGCTCCAGTATTTATAATGGTATAGTATATGAACACGGGAAATTGTGACTCTAGAAGAAACTATAGAATCAGAGCCTACAGGAGCCGTCTGATCTGGGTCTACTCTGTTTGCAAATGCGTAAAAACACGTTTATATGAGGGAACGGGTTAAACCTTATCCCGCTGTGAACATATAGCATATGCTCAAATCTGAAATTGGTGCTAGTTTGACTACTTCTGAGATTCAAGCAAAATTTTAGAAACTGTTGACCGAGTATAAAATGACGAGACGCCGAGTTACTTGGCGTCTCATCTGGACCCAAACAGTTTACAGATGCGAGGCAAATCGCGGATAATGGGATATGGGTTAACCCATTGCCTCACATTGACGCCTTTTGACCCATTGCCTCACATTGACGCCGTTTGACCCATTGCCTCACATTGACGCCTTTTGACCCATTGCCTCACATTGACGCCTTATGACCCATTGCCTCACATTGACGCCTTTTGACCCATTGCCTCACATTGACACATTTGACACATTGCCTCACATTGACGGCTTTTGACCCATTGCCTCACATTGACGCCTTTTGACCCATTACCTCACAATGACGCCTTTCGACCCATTGCCTCACGTTGACGCCTTTAGACGCCTCTGTAAAATTCACGTTTTGAAACTATTATGATAAAGCATTTGCTTCAATGCTCTATTGATCACAAGGGTGTCAAAGCTAAATAGTTCTAATGTTTTCTCCTATTTCTAGTAAATGCTCCATTGCAGTTGATTTTATGAGTTTAGATCTAAAAATAGTCTATGAGATAATGGGTTAATCGTTGACGTAGATAAAATTATCTGGCGGAAGTAATTTGCCAAGCAATATGGCATACAAAAGAATATATGAATAGGTCGATTTTACATTCAGAATAAGTATTTAACGTAGTTGTGTAGATGCAGTTGATGCTTATCTGTAATTCGTATAAATAGGGTACACATCAATCACGTCTGACAATCTTTCAGAAATACAGTTGAACTTCGTTATCTCGAACTTCAAGGGATCATACAAAGTAGTTCGAGATAACATGTTCAAGTTATCCGATTTATAATCTGGGTCCATGCTTATAAAACTTTTAGTTGAGTCTGAGATCGTTCTCAAGTTTTTGATTGGTAAGATTTGAGCCTTTGGCTCAAATCTGACCAATCAAAAGCTTGAGAACTCAAATCTGACCAATCAAAAGCTTGAGAATAAAACTCAGACTCAACTAAAAGCTTTATAAGCATGGACCCAGACCAATAGTTCAAGTACACAGCTTAACGCAGGTCTAAAGTAATACTGAAATCTCCTGCAGGAGATTTAACATTACTGTATACCTGCATAAAGGTGTCATATCTGTTTCTAGATATGTGTAGTGATACATTTTAGAATAATTCTGTATTTTTAACTGTGGAAGGATCGAACATTTAATTTCGAGTTAACCCGAGGTTTCAGTTATCTTAGATGGAGATATTGAAGTTCAACTGTACGTGTTTTATCCTAAGTATTCAAACAGGCAAACTTAGGCAAATAGTGGAAACCAAAATCCTGCATGAGCACTTTGACCAGGGTCTACATTCAGAGGTACACATCAGATAGAGAGGGGCCTCTTCACGTCTTTGCAAACAGATGATACCCAGATCAGGGTCTGCTCTGTTTTGCTCTTTGAATGATATATGTCCGGTTCTACAGTGATTTGGAACAGCCAATACTTCCCTTCTTCATTGGTCGTTATAAAGATTCAATGAATGAATATTCATGAAGTCATGGATTCTTGAAATGGTTAATAAACGTGACAATTTATAATATCTCATCTGGATCCAATCTGTTTGCAAATGCGTTTCAGGTAGCTGTTAGCTGGATAAGGGCATATTTATCCCAAACTGGGTCATGAAGATATTTTTACAATCATCGAATTAAACAACTACCACTGGAACATGCACAGAAGGACAAATTGATACATACATCCATCTCATCACAAGCCAGTTTGAAGACTCGCTCACATGCACATTCCGACGGTTATCTCCGGTATTGACTATGGTGTGCGTTTAAATATATTTATCACATACTCTGCCGCGTGGGAGTGCCGAAACAGAATGTGTAAATCGCGGAAATGCACTAATGCACCTTATGCACATAAGCTGTTTGAATCTGCATGTACTACGCTGTAAACAATGGTCGAAACAGCCGTTAGATATACATTGTAGTCTGTTGCACTTTCTATGGCACGCTTTAGGGCCTATATGATAAAAAGATTCTTACATTCGTGTTCAATACAAATTGTTTTCATGAAACTCGTTTACAATAATGAATATTACACTCGATAAAAGATCGTGTCATGTTATCATAGTAAACTCGTTTCATAAAAACAATTTGTAATGAACACTTATGAAATATCCTCTATACATTTGTATACGCAACTTTAACACTTTTGCCGACATAGGCGAATCCGTGATAACTTTTACAAATTAATTAGATCCAGATGAAACGCCTAGTAGCTCGGCGTCTCCTCGGGGTCCAAATAATTTGACACCGGTGATATTTTAAAAAAAAGAAACTGAAGAAAACGTCATTTTGAAAAATGAAATAGACAATGGAAAGTATTTGGCGCAGAAACCATACTGAATATCTCCCAGTTGCTTATCTTGACATGTGAATCAAGCATTTAGCATAACTATGACTGTAAAATATTATGACATCAATAATGGAAACTGCAAACAAGCTGTTAGAACTATGTGTATCATATGCATGCGGGTATATGTTTTTAAAAGGTATTCAGTTGAGGTACAGCGTGACACACTTGGGATAAAAAAAAATTAACACTTTAATCCATGAATATTCATGTAAGAACAAATGTCATGAATATTCACGTCAGAAATCATGTATGTGTGAATATTAATTTATATTTATAATGCTATATGATCATGAAAAGGTTTTGATCCAAGTTGAAACTGCACAATCAGATGCATATTAGTCAATGAGAAAACAGAACATGCCCTGGTCAGACCGGCGGACATGATCGAGTGGTTACCGAACTCGACTACAATACCAGGGGTCCCGAGTTCTATCACCCACCGGACCAAGTCCTTCTGGTGAGTCACTATCAACAGAGGTCCGATGTATCAGTGCTTTACACTGGTCAGAGAAACAGACAAACTTTATCCATAATAAAAATGGGGCATCGCGCCCGGGTTTCTCTGTATCCACTCCCCTCTCTCAGTGGCTTCCAGTTATCCCATAGTAGGCAGAAACGGGCGTTTATCAACACAACCAACCATCCTGATAAGACAGCTCCTTCAAGAGTCGCTCGATTTTGGTTTACTCTGTTAGTAAACACATTCGAATGCGTATCGATATCGTACAGGCTTAACTTAACCCTTTACCCAATAGCCTGTTTCTAGTTTTGAAGACATATGACCACTTAAAGCAGGTTGAAAGTAAAGCAGAATGCGCCTTAAGGCGCATTCTGCTTTACTTTCAGCCTGCTTTAAGCTACCACCTACTAGGATATAGAAAATATTTATTATGCAATATGTTCATGACTGTATGAATTTGAACTATTTTCTTCAGCGGAGGAATAAATCAAACACGCTAAAAGCCGCTTCTATCAGGTAAAGGGTTAACAATCAACACCGTCTTAACTCTAATCGTGATGTTAAAAACTGATCTGGAGCATATTTATATACATCTGATTCATTCTCGCTTTTGAGAAACTAGGGACTGAGCTTCAAATAGACTGGATTTTGATGAGACGCCGAGTTACTCAGCGTCTTATCTGGATCAAAATTGTTTGCAAATAATCGTTCGGAACAAGAGAATGATTAATTAAGTAT